>CAJDSM010149774.1:0-12579 GCA_903981925.1 Ostrea lurida
CGCCGCGGGAGGAAGATTGCAATCAGGTCTTCCAACAATATGTTTGGAATTCAATGGGCACTATTGTGCTTCCTCGTATTAGCTGGACCAATTTTTAATTCTTTATGAAGCAGAATTCATTCCAAGAAGCTTCTACATGGAAAAGAAGAAATTCTCTAGCGGTGGGCTTTAATTCAACATGTTCGATAATTGACGATGTATTATCTATCAGATAATAATGATTTTCATTCATATGTCGATTCAATATATCCCAACGAAAGAAATAAAGGACACCACATGAGTCTTCGATTGTTGCTTCGTTACTTGGATATTTTTATTGAACATTGACATTAACGGCCAAACTAAAACTACTCAAACTTTATGACAAACGGGACGATTTCAGCTTCTCCGTCGTCAACTTTCCATATTTATGTAGCCAATATTCCAAATCACCTGCATATGGTGTGTAATGTCTCTCAACTTATTCGATTACGCAAGTAGCTTGTTGTGCGTATTGGTCAGGTTTTTGATCGAGGCAAGCTACTTACAGACAGAGTTGTTGTGCAGGGTTTCAATAGTCACGTTTAAAGGCAGCATTTCGTAAATTTATAATGGTCGTTATAACAAGTTAGTTTACCAATATGAACTTTAATCATTGAGTCAAATGCTGTCTGAGTGTCTTTCATAGCCATAGTTAGGCCGTTGCTTACACCACTGATTTGACTACGGACGTGTTCCGTTTACCTGATCAGGACTGTGGGCTCAGGCGGGTGTGACCGCGTCAAACAGGGATGCTTACTCCTCCTAGGCACCTGGTCCCACCTCTGTGTGTCCAGGGGTCCGTGATTGCCCAACTCTTGTTTTTGTATTCATTTAGGACTTACGATGATGATCCACTGTTCATTGATATTTGCCTTACTTGCATTGCATTGAACAAATATGTTTTTAGATTGTTGTTGAAAACGTTCCATTATTGTTTTATGCTAAATCGTAAAAAGATGAATGTGTTGGCTCATTCGATTTTGACACCATGGATTTTCTGTCATCTTTTATATGAATTTGTAATATATTAATGGACACAATGATCAAAATAGTTTACTTTCTAGATTAAAATTTATGCATAGCAGGGTTTAATGTTAAGTCAATTATTGTTTTATACATGCAATGTAGATCTTACGTCAAGAAAAGTTGTTAATCCGGCAGTATGCAGAAATTAAAATTTTTGCAACAAAGTCCAGTGTTTAGATGGAAAAAAACCTACCAGGAATTAAATATTTCATGAAGTTAAAGGTATTAGCTGTTTATCCCTAAAAAGGGAAATAAAGTTAAGCCTTGTTGACAATTTTTCTAAAAGTATACCAAACACTTACATTTCTGGCGCTAATCTATTTTTTTTTTCAATTGAAACAAAGATAAGAGTGTGCACTTTAAATTTAATAGTATTGTAAAAGCTTCATTTATGGTATATCTGTGAATTTGTGATTTACAGGAAACAATTTTTGCGTAAAAATATATAGAAAGAAGTGTAAGAACTTGCATACAATATCTGATATAGTAACTTTAGGGCTCTATCTTATCTTGCTTACTGGCATATATTTATTTTTCTTTTCAGACATTGTTATAAGGGTCTTGCTTCCCAATAGGCCTTTCCGAAACGATGAGGGATATATATATCTCTCCTGGATCTGGAATGTAATTTAATTTTAGGGACTGCGGGTAGTACATGTATACGCAATTTAAGCGTTCACAACAAAATGCAGAAAGCCGCAAAGATATTGCTGTATGCATTGGCGGATCTAAGAGGGGGCCTTAACGGGGGGCAACCCCTTCCCCCTTTGGTTGAGAGAGAGAGAGGGAAGAGAGAGAGAGAGAGAGAGAGAGAGAGAGAGAGAGAGGAGAGAAGAGAGAGGAGAGAGACGAGAGAGATGAAGAAGAAGAAGAGAGAGACGAGAGAGAGAGAGAGAGAGAGAGAGAAAATACAATTTTGCTGTCGTTTCATTTTGTCTGTTGCATACTTGTAATTCTATTTTGCTGTGATAACTAAGTTAGAACTGAAGCCTACATATTTTGACAAATGGATTTTCTACAAAAACCAAAGCAGAAACTAATACCGAAGGATGACTATTATATTCTATTTGTTGAATTTTATGACAATTGTAACGTGTGCCGAATACACTAATCTTACTGATCTAATTATTTTCAATCGACACACCTTACAAGGACACCATTAAGGTGGAATGAAACGTTTGACATTTTTTGCCTATGAATTCATCATTAATTTTATGATGAAAGATGGCAACAGCCTAACACAATACTTCAACTGTTTATTTTTTAGGAATTTTTTTTTAGATTTGGTTTTAAAAAACGGAAAAAAAAATACATTTTGTCCTAACCCTCCATTTATACACACTATTTGTATTGAAAAAAGTTAAGGCAAAATGTATAGTAGATGAAGACAATGAAAACAAAATCTATTCAGTGTACTATTATTTTATTTGAGGAAAAAACATGACCAAATATCAGGAAAATCGTCTTTTTATTATATCAGACAGGCAAAACTTCATTGGGAATATATGTAATGGAGAAAACATATGTTAACAAATAATATTCAAAACCAAAAAAATTGAATAAAAGTTTAAAAAGGAAACACATGATAATTTTTTTCCCCAAAAACCTTTGTAATAAAAAATCCTTAACAGGAGTTACCCTTCTTTGAATGTGTAGGAATAAAAAGGCAAGGCCAACATTTTGATCACCAATTTTAATAAATTTTCGAATTCTATTTTTATCTATGGCCATTATCTGGACATACACCCAAGT
Organism: Ostrea lurida; assembly: GCA_903981925.1. Taxonomy (NCBI): domain Eukaryota; kingdom Metazoa; phylum Mollusca; class Bivalvia; order Ostreida; family Ostreidae; genus Ostrea; species Ostrea lurida. The sequence continues at coordinate 2,800 of CAJDSM010149774.1, forward strand.
AGCACAAAAACAGGCAGGTTGATTAAAATGTTTCTTAAAAACATTGTTAAAGCTCATTGCATTTCCGATTTAAAACATTTATCAAAATATTTATAAAAACATTTCATTGCTGATAAGGATTACATTTAAAAACATGTTTTATACTTACATCTTAAAATTGATGTCAAATTCTTACTTAGAAACCAACTTTAAACATTTTAATATTGCTTGATTGTGTGTCATTCTTAAACATTTTTAAAATGTTATTTAAAACATTTCGTTGGAATTGTGATTATGCTTCAGTTTGAGAAATGTTTATACTTTAAGCTTAGAAATGTTTAAAAAAATTGCTCACTTAGTCACCAACTTAAAATGTAAAATAACATTTTTATTGGGGTTTTTTCACTCATAGCATTATAACAATTACTATTCTAAAAATTCATGATTTATAATATCATGTATATATCCATCGATATGATAATAATGTTACAAAAATGTTTATCAAACATTTCGCTGATTGTTTCAGTTTTCAGTTTTTGAGAAATGTTTTATCGACTTACATTTTAGAAATGTTTTTAGAATATCTTACTTCAGAAATACCTTTAAAAACGCAGAATAACATTTTTATTGGTTTACTTTTATCATTTAACAATACTATTCTAGAAATTCTAATTTATTCATGTATATATCATCGATATGATTAATAATGTTACAAAAAATGTTTATAAAACATTTTTGCTTATTGTTTCAGTTTTATTTGAGAAATGTTTTATGGACTACATTTTTGAAATGTTTTTTAGATGTCTTACTCAGAAAACCCTTAAAACGCAAGAATAACGTTATTATTTGGTCATTTTTTGTTCAGAATATGTAAGATAAATTCTCAAGTATAATAATATATTCTCAAAGTACAGTAGAATGATCAATTGTATCAGCGAGGATACTCTTAATTTTGCTTGGGCCCCCACTTTGCTTATCCCAGAGCTTATTGGGCTCCTTTTTCGACGCGAAACCCCCCCCCCCCCCCCCGTGACCAAATCCTGGATTCCGCCACTGGTACCAGCCTAATCGATAAGCTTTGCAGTTGGAAATGTTTTGGACTTCAGATACCGTGTAGAGAAGAATAGAAATTAACTAAGTAGTAAGTATCTTTTAATAATTAATACTTTTGTAGTTGGGGGGTTGTGTTTGCGCGTTTCCGATCGGACTCGGTTTTGTACTCCGAGCTCGCACGTGCGATTGTCTCTCAAGGAAATAATTGCAGCTGGACGTTCAGTGTTTACAAAATCAAACCGGAAATTTCCAACTTTTACATGATTCAAAATAAGCTGAAACATTTCATTGGACAGTAATTATTTTTTTATTTTAAAGTAAAAAATAAATGAACAAGTATTCATTTGGTTCAAAACATAATAGTTATTAGAAAAAAAAATTGTAATGGGTCAAAATATTGAAATAAAGGCATGGAAGGAATGACATTGATTGGCCCAGGATTTTTTGAGCCCGATCCAGACAAGTTGTAAACATCATGAAATTTGACCCATAAAAGGGCATGGACCATATGTTTTGATGACATTATTTGAGGTTCACTTGTATCATTCTTCCCACTGGATATGGGCAAGTTTTGAGAAAGTTTGCCCATACAATTTTTTTATAAGGTTTAAAAAGTTTATTATGAAAGTCTTATGGGATTTTTATTTTTGGTGGTTTCATCCCTATACTGAGATGGCGGTAATTTTTTTTCATTTTCCATTTTAAAGCAAGTGATGTACCCAGCATCCTCGACCTTGTTCATATTTATCAATAGGATGCCTTCTTGGAAAGACTTGGGGAAAAAAATTGTCAAAAAGTGTTGATAGGCCCACGATGAAGGGGGTGTGTATTGTATGGAGGGGCAGATTTCAGCCTACGGTTATTTGCGTACAGTGCGTTAAATTGGTTCGCGGAGGGGAAAAGGGTTGAATTCAGCCGGGGTAAGCAACTGATGCGAAATGGAGAGTCACCAATCTAATTTTCCAGATGTGTGTGTGTGTGGGGGGGGGGGGGGGTAGGAGGGGGAAGGGATGTTGTCAATATTGTGTCACAGTTAAGATATTGCAATGTTTGAACATAGACCATCTCGATTTAGCATTCACACAATATTAATAGTTGTGAGGGACTTCAATGTCAACTGTAAGGACAGTGTGCAAGATTAAATTTCCATTACTGTATTTTGGTAAAAATTCAAAATCATCTTTAAAGTTGATTTAACCCTCTGTACAATTGTGCTCGGTCTGACGTCGCGCACGCTGTTGGTGTCAGTAAGTAACAACGTACCATTCGGTAGCTCTACGCTGTTTTATATGAATAAAACATTTCAATATAGGAAAGCTACAATATCATTGTGACCGGTAATTTACATTCTAATCAATTTTAATATCAAGAACATCTAAAAATGCGAATATTTAATTGATTGACATTGAATGTTCGGAATTTGACGTAAATATTGCATTGTAGACGGTAACGAACGGTGTCACTCACACTTTATCAAAGATTGCTGATAGCTTCTTAAACTAATGACCACACAACAGAAAATTTGCCAGAAATATTTAGATTGTGAAGACAGATGATATACATTATAAAATTTTGATTTGTCATCTTAGTGTGTATGCTGTAGACGCTGGACGCAAAATACAAGAAAGGGGGGTGTAGATAAACCCTTAACGTGTGAATATAGGCCTGTCCGTGATGCGCATTGTAGATACTTAAGCAAGGAATTATGATTTATTGAAAGATGTAGTCTCATAACTGGCAACGGTGGGTGGCATACAATTGAATAAACGCGCGTTAAGCGCGTTATGAAAATTTGTTGGCATACACCGTTTGCAGTTATTGGAGACTTACATCTTTCAATAAATCATAATTTATTGCTTATATTTACATTCTTAGAAAATGCATTTGTTTGTGCTTTTATTGTATATGTTTTAAACTTTCCGCCCAATCCTTTGGGGAAGTAGCGGTTCATGGAACGCCTTAGGTAAGTAATTGTTACGTCACAATGAAATGGACAGGAAAAAGATACAGGCAATGTACATTTATGCACTCATTGATGTCATATCGTACACGACAAAAAGGAGTGCAAATTTAAAAAAAAATTAATAACCAAGTATTTAAAGGGCATATTGTCTAACACATTTGTATTTTTTTTATCAGCAGAAAGAAACTAATTCGTATTGACGTTAAAAAGATTAAAAAGGAGTAAAAAAAATGGTAAAATTGTAAAAAATAAAAATGATATAATTGTCGTTATTGTGAAATTTGCTGCCCAGAGAATCTGATTAATTATTACGAAATTATTACCAAGTTCTGATGACGTTTCCGATAATTTCGACAACGTCAGAAGACGAGTCACAATGCTATAGCACAGCGAAGGTTAACAGTTGCAAGAAAAAAATACACATTTCTATTACTTAGATATATACTATGTGAACTGCTGTTATCATTTATTTTTTTTACTTCCTGTTTAGTATTGTACTTGAAAACTTGAATTTCATTGTGCTGTTAGTCATTTTTGAGATTTTTTTGTCGTTGAGGCCCCTTGGTAACTGCGGTGAGCACCGCTCGAATCAGCTTTCCAAACGAGTTCAAACTAGGGGTCATATGAATAAAGGCGGGGCTAAATCGAATTATTGTCTTCCCGGATAATTAATTTCAAACGAAACTGTATTTTATTAGTTTGGAGGAAGAATAACAGTAAATAAATCATATATGTAACAAATATTTAATTATATCAAATCAAATCTTTACGATTTCAATGCATTTCTATGTTGAAATTAAAAATATTGAGATTTTGTTAGACAATATGCCTTTAATTAATTTTTTCTGAAAATAAAAACATCAAATTGTCCAACAGTTTATACATGTTCAACCTAAAAGAGTTCATATATTTACATATTTTAAAACCCTTGTAAAGACTGTATTCATACCCCAAACCAACTTTGGTATTTGGTCTTTGCAGTTATAGGCACACATATCATCAAAATATTTATTTAGGGAATTAAACAGTAAAGTAAAAATTCGGATATATGTGGAATTCTTGAATATTATCCAAATTTGAATTCATATGTCGGAATAATGTTTTGAAATGAAAAATAACTATACTTAAAGAAAAGATACTGAAATACTTATTTCAGTTACGTGGCCTGATATTTTGGAATATTCATAGCGGTTAATTAATGAGATTGTGTGTCATAACGTTTAAAGTTACTCTTTCAAAATGTTTTCTGATAGTAAAGGTTTGGGTTTATTTTGAAGTTAACGTTTGTGTTAAATTAAAGGGTTTTAGAAATAGTATTTTAGATTACGTTATGTGAACGATTTTTTGAACAGATTTTTGATATTGACATGTGTTATATTCAAATTACAATTGTATGCAATGTATACCTAGTTGTGTCACAGTGATGATTTGACGTTCAAAAACGCACAGATAAATACGATATTCATGAATCAATGTCATTTAAAAATGTAATATATGTAGTGCACACAATTAATTATCATTTACAGAATATGCAAATCCAAATTTCATGCGAACAGGAGCAATTTAAATTGATCAGTATAGAATTAGTCGTTTTTAAGCCTATCTACCGATGTCAACACTGAATGTTCACCCACCGTGCCGTAAATTAATACGTAACTTGAAACTGAATCACTATTCTTAAAACTACCCGAAGCCCAGAAGGCTCATTCGACATTCTAAATAAAAATCCAAAATTCGAAAATCAAGATTCAAAATCAAAGATTCGTGATTTTCATCCAAATTCAGCAATCAAAATCAAGAATTCATACTTTCAAAGTTTTAAGGAGGCTTTCATTACATTAAAATTTCATGACATGATTCATTTAAGCACCTTTTTAAGAAAGCATGTTTCACAATCAAAAAAGTCATACAAGCTCTCAAATTTATTTTATATGATTTTTCTTTTATTTTTCCCGGAATGATGAAAAAAGTTGTTTTCTTTGCAAATAAGAGGTCTAGTATCCAACTTTGCTGTGATTTTGGCGCATTGATATGATATATCTTAAATAAAAACATGCCCCAAGAGACCCCGAAAGAATTATGATTTTTCGAGAAAAAAATATTTACGAAATATTGAAAATGCTATTTGTTGATATTTTTTAAATCTATGGATAAAATCTTCAAAAAAACGATATATAAATTGACCAGAACGTTAGACATGTATATTGGTCAAAAAGAAATTGAAATGAAATGTTCTTATTTTTAGAATATATCGCTCTATTTCAGATTTATTTCTCAGCGATGAGAAAAAAAGTAGTACCGAATCCCGATGAAATTAATAGAAATTACTGAAATTAGTCCTAGTCATGGTAATTATATGGACATTTCATCAAGAATTTAATTTTCCTATAAAATTATTTTAATGATGTAAACCATTTATACATCAGGACGGGAATGTAGTTTCTTATGTAAATTGCTCTCTTATGACTTTTTTGTGGTTTTAATTTTCGATCGGGCTTTGGTGTCAAATTTGGAAAAATCGCATATTTTCTAAATTTGGCTATTCCAATTTCAATTTTTCTTGTTAAAATAATATTTCTCCGACATACTTTTCCTAAGCGATATGTTTTTTGAAGATTTCACTCCATAGAATTTAAAATTACTCAACAAATAATATTTCAATAAAATAAATATTTTTATATTTAAAAAATCGGATTGATATCTGAGTTGTTTAGACATTTTTTATTAAACATTCATAATTACATCAAATCACAGCAAAATTTGGGACTCTAGAATCTCTTTTTGCAAAGAAAACAACTTTTTCATTACTTCCGGGAAAATCACCAAAAAAATCATAAAAAATAATGAGAAGCTTGTAATTACTTTTTCGAAGTGCGAAACTGTGCTTCTTGAAATGCTGCTTTAAACGAATCAATTAACTATCAAATTGGGTGTATTAGCTACCTTAAATAGACTCCAAGCGCTTGTGGTTTGGGCGTGAAATACTTTATAGTTTGTAGGGGGAAATGGATATATACTGGAAAATGTACGTTGTAGAAAAAGTTGGAAAGGCAGTTTTCTTAATTCTGGTTCCACGTGCAATGGGATATTAGTGTTTATAGGGAAGCGATTTTCCGGTATTTTATGAATTACTTCCCCTTAAGAATTTCTGTTTTATGTAAAATAATACATCTTTCTTTCGGTAAAATTATTTCTGTACTTTTGCCATGCAAAGAATTTATATATAAATCTAGGATAAAACATAGACGGCATAGTACATGTTAGTAATTCATAATGGGACTATTAAATGTGTAAACAACTTTTTTATTTCAGATGAAAGTTTTTAATACGGTCATTATTTACTTGCCGGAGTTTTAGCATAACTTGAATAAGCGAAGGAATATTTTAAAGGTTACCGGGAACATGGAAGATGGCGGAAAACATCTGTATAGAGATTATAATGTTTATGTCAATTGAATAAAAAAAATCAAGCAAATAATACAAGGCCCAGTACCAGTGAGGATATGAGGATTGTCGAAAGCGGGCCTGCTTCTTTGCTAAAAAGTGGGCCTGCTCAAGTCGCTGCTAGAGGTCTAAAATAAAAAACCAAAGTTGGAGGGCCCGGAAACTCTTGGGTTTAAGGGGGCTTTTAAAGTTATTTTGACGGGATTGAGTTTAACAATAATTCATACATTATTGATAATTTTGGTCACAAAAGGGGAGGGGGCTCTAAAATCCGGCCAACTGGGTACTATATTGATGTTTTAAAACAGCCCTTACAGTAGATACGCCCCACATTACGGATTAGGTTTACAGTAAATGAGTTCGATATAATTTCTTTAAAACACAAAAGATTATCTTATGATAGAATACTCTGTGGGCTGGCCAGTAAATCATGTCAAGTCAGTCGCCCCCCCCCCATGTTCATGTGACTTTAGCGGGTTTGATTGATTGGTTATTACTGTTTTACGTCCCACTCGAGACTATTTCACTCATTGGAGGACGTCACCATTGCCGGTGAAGGTTGCAAAATTTAAAGCCTATGCTGGGCACTAGTGGCCCTTTGAGCAGGGAGGGATCTCGTGACACACCTGCTGTGTCACGGCGCCTCGGTTTTCCGGTCTTATCCGAAGGGACCGCCCCATTCAGTCGGCCTCTGTACGACAGCAAGAAGAATGATGGGGACCTATTCTAAACCCGACCCCCACGGGTCCATTGACTAGAAACTGGTCCAGTTCTCTAATGTAAAGGCAAAGTAACGAACAGTGATCAATCCTCGTAATTTCCTAAAACATAATACAAAAACAAGAGTTTGGGCAATCACGGACCCCTGGACACACCAGAGGGTGGGATCAGGTGTCTAGGGAGGAGTAAAGCATCCCCTTGTTGGACCCGGTCACACCCGCCGTTGAGTCCCATAGTCTTGTATATAAAATTACTAGACACTTCTTGCTGACCTCAGCAATGACAAACCGAATGTTTTTGTCAATCGGAATGTCGAATGTAAAACATTTAATTTCCCAGGCCCGTACCCCCCCGCCCCACCCCCCCCCCTCCTGCAAAATGGAAAATGGTCAGGTTTTACTCTTGGAATATTGCTATTAATTAGTGATTTACAGAAATTCTCTATTAAAGTCATATTTCACTCTGTTCATGGGACTATTAATCAAATTTGCTAAAATATTCGCAACCTCTTCCAGTAGTATGTGGGTCTGTTTGCCCCCCCCCCCCTTTATGACATGGGCCTATTTTCTCGAAAATAGAATCTATTGTATTTCTTTTGTGTTTGAAGAACAATGGATTACCACCATGACTGTGTGGTATCTCTTTGATGTTATGAAAGGTATTGGTTCAATATTGTAACCTTGACCGACTAATGGAATAAGAAGGGAGGTATGCAACTGTAGAACAATGAACATGAAGGTGGGAGGGTCACCCGATCAGGTCGTGTTAAGAAATTCCCATAGATTGAGGCCACAATAGAACGTAGCATTAAACGATTTTTGAGTGGTCCAAGTGATGATGGAATTTACCCAAAACATAGGTGAAAACGGTTGAATGAAAAAGCCAGTCCGTGACTTGTGTAGTAAGGGTTATTTCACATCTTGACGAGGGCGCGCTTTTGCGCGCCCGAGGCAAAGTGTGAAATATACCCCACTTGTCGGCACGATACATTGTTCTCTGATTGAAAAACGATGACCACTGATGGGAAAATCAACTGTGGCAGAGGCCTTGCTGTTCCTGAAAAGTGTTCAATGCATGTCTTATTTACCACGTATTTTGTGCCATTATTCACATGGCTGAGAGGTTTTAAATCATGGGCTTTCTGAAATTTGAAGCATACATGTAAGGTATAGCACTGTTTTTGAAGGGGGGGGGGCAAACTGATTAAAGTAAATGCTGACCAAGGCAAAGTAACAAAAAAAACAAGGGGGGGGGGAGGCACATTACACACTGCTCTTTTCTGAAAGGGAGGGGGGTCTAAAATAATGTGACAAGCATAAACTGAATAAATTAAAATAATTAAAGGCGACATACACACTACCTCTGTTTTGGAATGATTGAGGGACAAAACTTCTAAAATTTGACAAGTAAAATTTGAAGGGGGAAAAGCACACAGACACTGTTCCAGTTACCACTAAACTATAATTCATTTATAGCTTTGAAAAAAATAACTTGGGCAAATCCCCCATGCACCCCCCCCCTCCCCATCCTACGCCCATGTGAGATTTATTAGTTGTCAAAACAATGTGGTTTTTTTAATGCTTTTCGTTGAAGCTAAATCGAGACTTGTAGAACTTACAGTGAACTGTTACAACGGAGCTTGATTAATCCAATTTCTTTAACATATATTCAATCATCACCTTCTATTCAGAAGGAACTGCTGCCGACATCAGAAAATTCTGCCACAGGATTTTAAAATGCTTACGGAACCGTGACGACCTTTGGGTGAGTCAAGGTTAACAATACGGGTGTATTTTGTTTTTTCTTTAGAAAAGATTCGTTTTCAATACGTGTTTAAAGATTTTTGAAGACTTATTTTAACAATTTGGTAATCCATGGGAAAAAGATTTTAGATAGCTCCATTTTCGATTGGCGATAAACAAAATCTCAACGGTCGGTTGATGATAATGGACATTTAAGGTGGATCTCTACATCGTCATAATGGCTGTACTTCCTTTCGAAATGATGGCATGAAAAATATCACATTCAGGGGTTATATATCAATTCAAATTTCAAATTAAATGCCTCAGCCGAGTAGCTCAGTAAGTTAGCACGCTGCCTTCTGAACTGGCAGATACATGGGTTTCGATTCCAGCAGGGGTTTTAATTTTTTTTTCAAATCCTTCTACTGAAACTGCATTTGGTTTTGACGAAATTGAGTGAATTTGAAACGTTTTCTTTCCAAAAATATTGCTGAACATATCTCTATTTTTCATCCACATCCCAAATTTCTCTGGTGTAGCACCTCACCTTAAAAAATCCTTTATGTATCGGTTTCACGCTGTTTTGGTTATTCGTCAAAACATTATCGTGAATCGTAGTAAAAAACGGTGAAATGAAAAAGCGGGGAATCTGTCCTTATTTAGGTCATTTTTTTTTTTCTGTTAGAAAAACGGTTAGTTATAATGTTATATAAAGATTTTAAATTAAGTAGTTTATTTGTCACTGAAACTCTACGAAAAAAAAAAAGATTTAATTAAAACTCAAAATTTTCGTTTGACAATTAAAAATCTTCAAATTGGGTACACTTCTTCTTAAATGGGTTAACGCTTCTTGGTTTCTCATCAAAACAAATACCCCGG
>CAJDSM010149789.1:0-13485 GCA_903981925.1 Ostrea lurida
GTCAATTGATTTGAACAAAACTGAATCTCCCACTATATTCAGGACTGCATATTAAATTTTCAGCTTTTCTGGCCAGTGGTTCTTCAGAAGAAGATTCTTTAAAGATTTCTCTATTATAATCATAATGTTAAAACTTATGTCCCCTATTGGGGCCCCATCGTACCCCCGGAAGGTCATGATTTGAACAAACTTGAAGTCTCCACTAGCACAGGAATCTTGATATAAGATTTCAGCTTTTCTGCCCAGTGGTTTCTTGAGAAGAAATTTAAAATTTACCCACCACCCTATTTTTGCATTTTCGTGATTATTCCTCTCTTGATGGGGGCCTGGTCTTTCATTTCGAATACAAACTTGTAATCCCTTTCCACCCAAGGATGATTTGTACCTAGTTTGTTGAAATATGGAATCTTTTGTTTATATTTATAAATTCTTTCAAAATATGATTTTAAATGAAACTATATTGCTCTTTAAGGTCCAGTGGTGCTTGTCACACTTTGAACTTTTTGGAATCCCACATTCGATAGGGAACATCTTCTACATGGTAGTCCATATGTATTGATATAAGTTAACTCTAGGTGGGAAAGAATAACACTTCTGAGCCCGAAACCGAATTGCATCGTACAATTTCCAGTACTAACACCCCTCCCCAACTTTGTTGTGTGGGGTTCATACTTGATGAAAAAAGGCTCCCTGGTTCAATTCCAAAATCTCACTTCGAATTTCAATTTGATATCAATAGCAATTCAAAAAGATGTGGTTAAAATGTTTAAACATAAAAACTAGCATTGCAGAAAAAATTCATACACCCAGCAATTTAGTAGGTTATGAGAATTTTTTCTGCAATGTAGTGTTCCTTCATCAGTCCAATTAACCCAACAAAGGAAAGCATTCCTATTGTTATATTTATATTTTTATGCAATTTTTTCTAAACATATTAACTAGATTTAAGCACTAAAATATCATTAATGTTGATCATTTTGGTACTTTAAATGAGAACAGCCAATTCAACCTTTGACCTAAGAATCGCTCCATATGTTGGTAATGACCATCGTGCACTTCAAAACGCGGATCCAACTGAGTTTTTGCAACAAAACATGCATTTATTAAACATAAAATGCTTTCTTTGTTGATTTATTGGGTGAGAAGGAAACTAGCATTGCAAAAAAATTTATAACCGTCGGTAGCAGTATGAAAAATTTCCCTTTCTGCAATGATATTTCCTCAATCATAACAATAAAACCTACAAAGAAAGCGATGTTATTATTGGATATTCTTTTTTTTAATGCATTTGTCAAAAAATTTAAGCCACATAATAACCATAATGTTGATCATTTTGTTTACTTTAATGGAACAGCCAATTCAACTTTGACCTCAGAATCGCTCCATATTGGTAAATGACCATGTGAACATGTGACACTTCAAAACCGATGCCAGGGTCTATGCAATGCAAAAAATCGTTTTATGTGAACTGGCAGAAGGATTTCTTCACTGAGTTAAACGTAAAAAACACGCATCAAAATCGGCGCAGAAATAACAAGTTATCTATCCCGTCAAGTGCTATTTTTACCTGTTTCAAACATTTTCAAATCAGACAAAAATAGAAAACGACCGAAACACGAGCATTTTTTTCTGTGACGTCATGGAATGTCTCATGTAGAGCGACTACTATGGGAACATAGCAGTTTTCTGCTTTGTTAAACAGTCGGTAATGGAGTGATTGGAAGCTTGTTCATCCGAGTTCAAAAGTATATGGGACTATTCTAATAGCGAATTAGGTCAACAACCGCAATCTTTCTTATGTCTGGGCTAGCAATCCGTGTGTATCATCTTGTCACTTTCCGTGAACCGAGCAAGGATGTAAGAACTCTTTTGAAGCTTTATAATGCCGCGTAAGTACACCAGCATGATAACGAAATGGTGATAGAAAAATTATGAATTTGAAATACCAGTTATATTGTTGCAAACTGAATTTAATAAATTTATGATGAGGTTGTGATAAAATTATGAATTTGCATTATTGTTATACGAAAGAGGAGCAAGTAGCGGACATTCTTGAATTGCATGAAACTATAATTATGGATTTTGCACTACATTTATTGTTGCGAAATAAGACGCTGAAAAATAATTGACATAATTACATGCGCCTATGAATATATAATAGGTTGTTTTGATAGGAACAATATTCAACAGACATTGATTTAGAAAGAGGAAAGTACTGACAGTATGATAGAAAAAAAGTACTGCTTCGTAAACACATCTTCTTGTCGGCTCGCTATATACACACACAAAATGCACGGCATCAAAACTAAATCCATAATGTGTTTTGTTGAGTTAGGATAGGTACGATAGGTTTATTTGAATTGACATAGGATCCGAATCATGTTCAAATTTAGTGTAGAAAAAGCTGTTAACATTTTACTTTGCAAGAATGGTTACAAAGCTTATCGGAAGAGAAATTACCCGCCATAAGAGCCCCTTTCGCTTTATAATGGATTGGCTGGACTCTAGATAAGAGAATGAATTGCATCTGATAATCCTGAACCACCCTCGTCAGTCAGGACCAGTGATAGGAGGAATGCCGATATCAATGCAGATGTCCAGACTGATGGTTGCAAACCGTGCCGTTAATGGACGTCGGAGGTGCGCACATGCAGCAATCCAATCAAACAAATTCTAAATTTACATTTTAACTGTCTTAACCTTAATTAGAATAGTTTTACTTTCAACATTTTTTTGACTTATGACAACGGTCGACACGGCCTGAGGATTTAGATCCCATGTTATCAGGACGGGATACACAAACCCTCACGCTTCCCCTCCATCTATTCACACCTGCACAAGATTGGGTCCGCCCCCACCAACTTACCTGAGGTAGACCGGTGGGCGAAAACCTCGGCCTACAATAGGACAAGTGCACGGTTAAAATCGAGGTTTTTAAAATAGGTACTGCAACTTTTTTCGTCGGTAGCTATCGCGAACAATATATATAGTTATTTGTTTTTGCAAAAGGAAAATTACAGTGTATATTATTCCAAAACTCATTAGGCCTATCATATACTCATAAACGCTCAGTAAAAACGACTTTTTGTGGCCATTTTCATAAATACTTTCACTAAATCTGTTTTTTTTTTTTTTTTTTTTTTCTTTTTTTTTTTTGCATTGGTAGCAATTTCTAACCCGACTCGTTAAATATTACACGTGAACAAATGCTTAAACACGAGCTTTACGAGAGAAAACGATTCAACATTCATGTACAGTACACTGTAAATACCGCACCACTTTTTCGCCATTAAAAATTCTGGAAATTAATGTGTATTATGTATGAGCGTCAAACGACGGGCGGATTTTTTTTAAAGGTAAGTTTATTCGCCATTGTGCGGCGGAGAGGATTTTCAAATTTGGTCCGCGCCCACAACATAAAATTACTTCGCATTTGCGAAGTGCCGTTATTTGCAACCCTGAATCAGTCTGTACCTTACAGTAAATAAAAAAAAAAAAAAAATAAAGCAGTATAGGTCAGAAAATCTCTCGGAGGGCACGTATGTTAATTCGAGTCGGAGGAAAATACGAAACTGCATGAATTAATCTATGTAGTAAATCAAATTAATAACCAGGGTTCAGCCACTGCCTCTATATTTTATGTTCACAATGCGGGAAAAAATCATATTCATGGTCTAGTGAATACATGATATAAGTGGCAACTTTTCTCACACCGTCCAAACAAGTAGTTATATATCAAATCAATACAAATATCACGGTATAAATTATACAGTTGCCCGATCACAAAACTTACGACTTGAAAACTTTCAAACGGATCACCAAAATATTTAATATCTTAAACATTTAAATACGTTGAAAATTAACAACAAACAATTCAAACGAACGCGAGATTCAATACTGCTCATTCGACTGTTTTTCTACTTTGCGATACTGGCTCCAAAACATGCTGGGACGTCACAAGCGATTTGGCGCTTAAACCCGGGCTTTTTCAAAAAATGCGTTTAGTGTGATTGGAGTTATTTCGTAAACTTATCTCTGGTTAATTCAGTCCAGTATCTTCGTCAAAATTTTCAGGACATCAATTTTTTGAGTTAGATACTTTATTATCGATCAAAAAACTAGCACTTGCATTGCACAGACCGTTTAAAGACAACTAAAATGCTTTCTTGGGGTGATGAAGGAACTAGCATTGCCAGAAAAATTTATAACCTGCGTATAGCGGTTATGAAATTTTTTTCTGCAAATGATAGTTTTCCATCATCATCAATAAACCTCAAAGCAAAGCATTTTATCTATTATCATATTTCTTTTTAACTGCATCTCTAAATTAAGCAACTAAATATCATAATGTTGATCATTTTGACTTTTAAAATCGGACAGCCATTCAATCCTTTGACCTTCAGAAATCCGCTCCATATTTGTAACTGACCACGTTGAACATGTGACATTCAAAAACCGGATCTCAACTGTGTTTGCAACAAACCTGCATGAGTTTACTAAAATATTAGTGTTGCCAAACCTTATTTCATTTAAAAAGCGTACACATACCAACTTCTGATCTCAACTGTCATTAAACTGCAAGGTACACTGTTCTATTCAAAACTTACTAAGAACTCCAAGGGCGTTTACTATTACTGAATACTTCTGTAAATAATGGAAGTAGGGGGTACTACATTTATAAGGTTAGTGTGGGGGGTCTTAGTGTAGATGTGAGATGTACGTGATGGTGGTCTAATCGGTATATGTGTGTGGAAGTGGTTTCAATTTTATCTTCACAGTATGGCAAATTGATCTCCTTTCTCATAAAGTTGCAAATTTTGACTATAATGAGGTGAATTTTACAGCGTAACAAACTATAAATGTCATTTATGAATCAGTTAAAAAGAATAAAAACATCGTGAGCAGATGAATTCGTACTTGGAATGAAGAGTCTCTGCCAGTCTAACACTAGGTGAATAACTCTGCACTTTACAAAACTTTCCAATAATTTAGTTTTTAATATAACCAATGTCCAATAAACATTTTTCGACAGTTTTATTAACAGATGTTTCTTAGAAAGGAGTGTGTTTTTTCCAAATGAAGTTAGTATATTCTGAATCCTTGCAACAATGTAGATACTACATTTTTTCCTGAGTACTCACTGACTTGATATAGTTACTCACAAAAAATATTAAATATTGCAAGTGGAAGGAGGAAAAAGTAACAAACGGAATAGGATTCAAACCTGAGTCCCCCGTGAATTTCTAGTTGGGTGTTCTATCAACTAGAGCTCTACCTGGCAACCAGAGGCTGAACCACTACTACCCCCCTCCTTAAATGCCCTCGCCCCTTAAAGACTTCAAGAACCAGATTTTTTTTACCCTGCAAGGCTTTCACAGGTCTGACAAGTTCCAGGGTGTCAATGGCACCAACATGTAACTGGATAGCGAGGAATACCAATGTCACACTGGACTTCACCCCCCCCCCCAATTTTCTCAGCATCAAATGCTCTACCAGCTGAGCTGTCCTGACCACCACAATTAGTACTCTCCTGACCACCAGCAATAAGTACCCCCCCTTGACCACCCAGCAATACTACCCTCCTGACACCAGCAAATACACCTCCTGACCACCAGCAAAATAGTACCCTCGCTGACCACCAGCAATAGTACGCCTCCTGCACCACCAGCATAGTACCCTCCTGACCACCAGCAATAGTACCCTCGGAGGCTCCTGACCACCATATTACATTTTTCCACAGTTGTTCATCTTTGGACTTAAATTCAAGTAGGATGTGACAACTTCAATCGAGTCGCATGAAGAGCAAAGATTTCCCTTGTCAGAGGCTAATATTCATCTGAATTCCGCCAGCGAATTATCTCGGGGAATTTTTTTTTTAGGTCTTATTATCAGGGGCAAGGGTCTGTCCAAATGGGAAAAATTTACAACATTTGCTTGAATTTGGGAAAAACTTTTCATACAAAAAAGTAGAGAAAAAGCCCAAACCAGTGCATTAATGTACAAATAGGCTTACAATTTGTTCATATCTTAATAGTTTTTCTATACATTCTGTTGCAAAATTTTAATTTGAAGACCTGTGTCAATGATCAATAAGGCACCAAAATTTGATTTATTTAAATTTTTTGGGAATTTTAGAGCAAGATTGGGAAAAATACCTGCTTTTTAGCTTTGGGAATGGGGTCTTATCCCCCCCCCCCCTACACAGACCCTTAAAAAATCCCAGTCTCTTCATCGCCTTTGATCTTGGAGAACGACTCACCACTGGCTACGGTGGATTGCTTCTTGTCCTCTGTAGTTTGTACTGATGTTACTTCTGTAGACTCGGACTCAGGGGGAGCACGTGTCTTGGTAGCATTACTAGTAGTCCCTACATTTCATATGAAACAATTAAATTTAGTAAATGACATAAACCAAGTCCATGTACAGGTTACTAGCATTGCACCCCAGTCACTACAATATAATTATTACAAGGAATAACTGTTTATTACATTAGGTATGAATAAGGAAGTTGTATTATCAGGGTATATAATCATCTTATGCAAATTACTCACATGCTTCCAAGTTGTTTATATACCCTCATAATACAAACATCTTACAACATTTATCATACTCAAAAGTTTGTAAAAATTATATGCTAGTAGCATTTAATGTCATTGTACAAGGTGAAATGTAATTCTTATTATTGAGAAATAAATAACACTGAAAGAGTAGAGATTTAGTACTGACAAAACATATGAGTGTTGTTTGCTTCCTCTTGGTTCAATGATAAGGAGAAACACTAAATCAGAACAATTAAATGATCCTGATCCTACCCAAGTCCTGATGTGGAACATCCTAGCCACAGTGTCATTCTAATGTGGAACATCCTAGCCAAGTCTTAATGTGGAATGTCCTAGCACTTAGCATACATGTAACTTCCAATTTGTGCAAATGACATTTTCATAGCATGATTCATCATCCTATGACCTCTACACATTGTAGTGTCACTGCATGAGACCTGATGTATTAAAAATGAAATGTTAAACTGTGGCAAGATGATAGATGGGCAATGTCAAGGTCTACATTTTGGCATTATAACACAACTACAGCAGTGCCAGATCTATAAACTTAGTGGTAAGTCTTCCAGGGAAGACATGTGTCACCTGCCTACTTCTAATTTCATTTTTTAAAAACTTAGTGGTAAGTCTTCCAGGGAAGGACATGTGTCACCTGCCTACTTCTAATTTCATTTTAAAAACTTAGTGGTAAGTCTTCCAGGAAGAACATGTGTCGCCTGCCTACTTCTAATTTCATTTTAAAAACTTAGTGGTAAGTCTTCCAGGGAAGACATGGTGTCGCTGCCTACTTCTAATTTTCATTTTTAAAAACTTAGTGGTAAGTCTCCACGGAAGACATGTGTCGCCTGCCTACTTCTAATTCATTTTAAAAACTTAGTGGAAAGTCTCCAGGGAAGACATGTGTCGCCTGCCTACTTCTAATTTCATTTTAAAAATTACTTCATCATTTAAAGTATCATCATGGCAAAAAGTATATAATTATAAATGTTTTTTCAGAATTCAGTTCTGATTCAAGTTTACCAGAAATGACAATGCATATCCTAACATGATGAATTAGATGAAAGATGAGATATTGTTATGAGATGCCATTGTTGAGAATTCTATCTCGAAATAAAGACGATTGCTAATATGTCGAAATATAAGTTGTGTCAAACAGGAAAGTGGGACATGTGGCCAATTTAAATTGGAAACTGCGTTACACGATACAGTTGTTCCATACTGATGCTCTGTGCCAAATATCAGGAAGCTGGCCTGTGGTTCCTGAGAAAAATGTGACAGAAAATTTAACCATAGTGAAAAATATTCTAAGTTGCGTCTAACAGGAAGTTGACATGCAGCAGATTGGAAACTCTGTTACACGATACAGTTGTCCATACTGATGCTCTGTGCCAACATATCAGGAAGCTGGCCTGTGGGCAGGGTTGGCATGTTAGGGCAAGGTGGTTTTTACCATGCGCGTTATTTACCGGTAAAAAAACTGCCCTGCCGAAAAACATGTTTAAAGCACTTAAATTGCCGTAAACCTATAGCGTGGCCAATTTTATGTACATTTTGCGACTAAAATTTTTTATTTTTAAATGAGACTAAGTTAAAGATAAATGCAGTATATTGATTTAATTAAACAAGTGCTACATTGAACCCCTTCTGTTTTAAGGAAGTAGGCTTAGGCTTTTGAGCACAACTGCGCAGAGATGCATATATCTAAGTATTACTGATTCAATATTAATCCATTGGTGTAAAAATATTACCCACCTATTACAAGAACCTTATATTGAGTTGATGAATTTTGTGTCAATTCAAATTTTGAAAGGGTTTGGAGGGACTATATTTTTGTTGCGGAGGGATTGATTAATCGAAAATTCAAAATCTGCATTATTTACTGTTTTCTATTCATCCAATAAACTTCTATTTTATACCCTTAAAGGTATATTTCAGTTTTAAAATTATGATACAAGTACCTGAGACTTGGGAACTAGTAAAACAATGTAATTTATTAATTTGGTTGATGTATTTTCTCAACAGAACACCAATTCTTAAAAAAAGTCGAAATTAATTTACATGAAAATCTGTGTAAAAATTCAATATTTTAGCAATAATTAAAAAATCGACCTTACCCCCCACCTTTTTTTTTACTTTCCATTTTAAATTTTAAGACAAGACTTTGAAAATTACGTGAAATTTAAAAATTGACATTAGTCCCAATATGTCTTTTAAAGGGTCTATGCAATGAAATCGTATTTTATTTGATTGCAAAGGAATTTCTTCACTGAGTTTAACGTAAAAAACCGCATCAAAATCGGCGCAGAAATAACAGTTATCGATCCCGTCATTAGGCTATTTTTACCTGCTTTCAAAATTTCAATCAAGAAAAATAGAAACGACCGAAAAACGAGGCTCTGACGGTCACATCGGCAACAAAGGGATGGTGGACTAGCTATAGAATACATAAGGCAGTTTACAGCCAGTTTATGCAGTGATTGCAAGCCTTGTTTCATCCGACTCAACGTATTTAAAATATCTAATATTCGAATTAGGCCTACCAACCGTATCATCTTTAATTAACCCGAGGCTAATATGACGAACATCTCGCACCTCAAAACAGCCCAACTGTCAACAAAGATCGAGGTGAAAACGATCATTATAATCTTTAGCATAAAAAAGAATTTGAAATCTTCAGTTGTTTACGTGTGTGCACAAGACGAATAAATTGCGATAAGAATTATTTCTCCTATTCTGATATAGCTGTGAACCGAGCTAGCCAAATTATGAAATAAACTTGTGGATGTGTATAGTACACAATCCTATTTTAGAGTCTGTAGATTGGTTCATCAAAAGATGGCATTAAGGAAATGAGGGTGCTTCAAAATGTGGATATGGGACATGTACACAATTGATTATGCAATGTTTCCTGTTCAGGAATCCTGTGTTTTACCTGTGTTTGGCTCATGCCATAGTGTGAGGTTACCAAAACCTTTACCTGTGCATCTACTGTTGAATATAAAATCATAAAATTCCGATGAACACCATTTATAAATACAGGTAACTATAATTTAAAATATGTTTATACTTATTTATTTTTAATTTATTTGATTTCTGAAGTTAAAAACAATATTTTTCTACTATACCTGTTTGCATCCTGCATTATTTGTATTGCATCTTTGGCAATGTTAATAGAAAGGTAATTTGTTACAAATCCATTGATACATAGTTTGTTATATGTGTCTGACTTCTAAACCTGTTAAACAACTTTAAACCCCGCCCGGAAAGGGGGAGGGGGGGCACTTTCTAATACTGATAGATAGGGACATGCCGCTGGAATAGGTAGCCTTTTTTCCATTTGGGATATTTTCAATGTGTGCATATGACTTCAAAACAGACCCAAAAAATCTATTTTAGATGGTAAAATTACCGTTATGCTTACTGCAAACAAAAGTTAAAAGTAACCACATATGCTGAGACCCATGGAAATCGTGCAGCAGGCAGAAAGTGTTCCTCTACCTCCCTGCATGGAAAGTTTTAAAATGTATATTGCAAAACACTAAGTGACAAGTGCACGGTTAAAATACATGCGCACATACTTGCAACCTTCTAGTATCTATCTTGACAATAATATAATTATTTGTTTGCAAAAGAAATATTATTCCAAATTTATAAATCGATAATTCATAAAACTTCCAGTAAATTGATTTTTTTTGGTGGCATTTTCATAACCTTTCACTAAACTGCATTTCTAACCGACTTCGTTTATATTCACACGTAGCAAGACACTTTCACGGTATACAATATAAATATTCGATCAGATTAATTTTAATTGGCTGTTACATGATAAGTTTTTATATATACATTTTTTAAGTGTCACATTTGCCAACAATTTTACGTTCCTGCAGTAATTTTCCTGGCAGATATGCACTCTGTGTACTTAGGTCTATACAATGCTACATTGTTAAAAATACTTAAGTTGAGCTTCACTCGACAGAGATAACATTTCAAAATCTGTGTACCTACTATTTTAATACGCACCACTTCTTTGAAAATAAAATGTGAATTACATTTCGGCAAAACGTTATGTAGCGTTCAAACAACGGCAGATTTTAAAAACTAAGTTTTACTCGCCATGTTGGTCGGCACCCAAATAAAATTACTCATTATATATGTGAGTGGTAATTTGCAACCCTGAATATTAATACATGTCTGTACACCAGTAAATAGAAATTAAAAAGTATAGTCTACAAACAGAAATTTCATCTGGCTTCATCGATCCTCTTAGAGGCAATATGGTTTCTAGTCAGAGAAAAATACGGAAAATGAAATAATTTATATAATGGATTAAATATGTACGAGAGTGAGAGCAAATTATACCCAGGCTCAGCCACTGTCCTTGTATGTAGTGTTCACAGGCTGGAAAAAATTCTAATGGCTATGGGAATGATTAAGATATATGGCTGTAACTCCCAAGAAGTAACATTCAACATCGTCAATCAATAGATCCGAACGGTATTGTACAATGCCGACATCGAATACTACGCTGAAAATTTCAACGATCATTGACTAAATAAAAATACCTATAGCATGTTTAATGCACCAAACAGTAAGAAATATGATATATAATATCGGCAAATTCATCAGCGATGGCGGATATACACGACGTAGTCACAGCGATTTGGCGCGTAGAACCGGACTTTTTTCAAAAACCGTTCAGATTGGTTCGAGATTTTTCGTCTAATATCTCCGATTGATTCTGGCTTATAATCTCATATTTTTCAGTATAGTATATTATTGGAATTAGGTTTTACTCTGCTGGAATATCCGAATTTGCATTGCATGACCTCTTTAAACTTTGAATTCGGATAATATGAGATTTTTCCGAACATCATTCGCAAAAAGGTCATATTTATTCCATTATATGTATTAACTTTTTGTTTATATCTGTACTGGTAAGAGACATGTTATGTGTTATTCTATGTAATGATTGATTTGTATCTGTTTTATGATATTGTTATCAGGAAAGACAAATCAAGTTTAAATGAATAATCTTCATTAAATTTTTCAAGTGCAAAAAAGGTCATGTTTAAACACTGTAGCTCAATAGCTTTCCAAACCCCAGTTTTCTTTTTGAACTTCTGTGAAATCAAAAATACACTTCCTAAAAAATGACATTACTCTAAACCTCAGGGATCGAACCCTCCCTTAAAGGCATACAGTAAGCTACAGATAACAGATATATAGCCAGGATGTTGTTTCAGAACACTGATGGGATTCTCAAACTGAGTGATACAGAAAATTACAGCCTGACACCAGGCAGCTAGCATACTTGTGAGGGTGGTGTTCCCGGAATGCCCACTCCACTTAAAATATGAATCAACTATTAACTTGGGTGTGATAGGGTTTCCCAAGAGGGAACGCAGGTAGACTTACCTGTGTTTTAACTTACGTGTAGTTTGCATATTATTGGTGGTTCCCAGAAGGCTGGAAAATAGTATTTATGTTTTCGAATGTACATGGAAAGAAGAATTAGATGGTAATATTGTTGGAACGACAGACACTAATGATATCAATAAGAAAAAAAAAAAAAAATTAAGGCATAGCAACAAAGATACAACTTTAACAAACTGCATGTCTTGGTACATTTAATGGTGACTATTATCTTGTATTTGGAAAAAGTGTGAAAAAATGTAATATGATTGTTGCAATTTGCAATAAGAACTTACTGATAATATAAAGTACCATTTTGTTAACTGAAGTGTTTTTTCTTTTTAGTATAAAACTAAATTTGGGGACAATCAAGTCAACAAAAGAAGGATGATATTCCTGCCATTTAAGCAGTTTACGGCAGATGTCGTGCGGAAATAGACGTTTAGGGCTGCGTTTTTCCAACCCTGCTGTGTGGTTCCTGAGAAAAATGGTCTGACAGAAATTTGGTCCATTGTTAAAAATATATCAGAAGTGCGTCCAACATGGAAGTTGACATGCGGCAGATTGGAAAAATGCGTTACACGATACTGTTGTCCATACTGATGCTCTGCTGTGCCAGGAATATCAGGAAAGCTGGGCTACTGTTGGTTTCTGAGAAAAATGTTGACAGAAAATTTCGTGACGCCGAAGACGCCAGCACGTACTAAAGTGATCCCTATACTGTTGCCTCCGTAACGCAGGGCAGTGACACATAGTAAGCTACTACACAATTACCATACTGTAAAGAGCTCTAATTTTGTGGGGACTAAAAATTTCGCAATTGTTAACTTTCAGTATTTCATGACGATTTTAATTTCACGGACAGATAAATAGACTAAACTAGGCATCATAGGCGGATCCAGGAAGTTGTGAAAGGTGGGGTCTAGCACTTTATTTTTTAGGTACTGTCTCCCCAGCCAACCTATCTTGTTGTTCTTTATTTGTCTGGGACTACTATAGCGTCGAAATGCTTAGTTTTATCGATAGTATTGTTTAATAAAATGTTAAGTTCAATATAAAGAGGTATATTAGATGGTTCAGTGGGCGGATCATGCATGATTTGTCGAAAGGGCGATTGTGTTTGAAAGAGAGGTTCAATTTGATAAGCTAGATGCTGTACGATGGGGCCAAGGCGACCCCTGGGTGAAGCTAGCTTGAGGGTCCCACGCCTGCATCAGTCGGGTTATTTAAAAAGTTTACTTTTTAGGGGTTTAATTATTTTCTTAATTGTTGACGCAAATTATTCACAGTTAACATATTGATTCTGTTACAGAGGAAATAAAGAATGTCTGGTCTGTCGTCTGTCTGTCTAGGTTGATACAATACCACGTACGCTGTTAAGGAACAACACACTTGCGTCTACGATCGAATTAAAGGATGAAAAGGAATATCAGTTTTTCGGCAAAATCTGAAAATTTTGAATTTGGTGTGAAATATGTGTATATTACCAATCATAATATTTTTTGCACTTAGTCTT
>CAJDSM010149790.1:0-12224 GCA_903981925.1 Ostrea lurida
AGAGTTTTATATAGCCATGTTCACTTATAAGCATGCTTATTAGGAAGAGCTTTAGTGTGCTATGGTCAGGTATTAACAAGCAGCATCTCAGAAATTTCGTGAATCTGCTGACGTTAACTTTCTGGAACTCTGTTGCTGCACTTAGGTAGATCAACTTGCGGTATTTTGTATAAATAGTCACTTAATTGTTCAGATGATGAGATTAATGAATTGTTTTATAAATTTTTATTGTTGCTTGGATTGATTTTTGTTAGCTTAGTTTGAATTTAGAATTGTTTAATATAAAGAATCTGCTTTACATAAATTTCTGAGACTTTTGTTGCTGTATTTTAGGTGTTGAAGGACAGCAGTACGCCACAAGTGAACGGGTTGGGACTTTTGACATTAGAATTGACATCGGTTCAGTAGTTATCGCTGGGTGAATTGTCTGATAATTCATCAGGTGAGACTGGACTTGTATTAATTCTATTGCGAAAGTACCCTTGAAACTTTAGACGGACCATATAAAGGACACCAAAGATTATTAAGGATAATTTTGTTATCTAATTTAGGAAAACAATGGATCAATGGTAATAGTAGCTTTTAGGATATTCATTAGGTTATTTGAGGCGCTGCAATCGAAATGTGGTCTCAAAGTGGTGTGGTACCTGACGCGTATTGGATAAAACCAACATCTAAATTCACTGAGCTGTGAGGCGCTCCCAGGTGTGGCACGGGCAGTTACTTGTGTTTACACGTAGTGTGATATTCTATACATGTGTGGTTATCAAGGTAGCATGAATAAAAGGCCTGTCATATTCCTATTCAGTATATGCACACATGTATTGTTTCATAATCAAAGAATTCAAACATGAATTCAAAAATAATAAAAAATAAATCTCTTAACTAGATTCTTACAATGTGTTATTTCAGATTCAGCGTTATCATAAATGATTTTAACAGCTTACAACATCATTATGAAGTCTAAGGATTACATTCCTTATTTAGTCGATGTCATAAAGTTAGTTTAACGTTTTCATTTCATTATTGTTGTTGGCGGATAATCTCTAATTGTTCGTTACAATTCACCATAGAAAAAAAAAACCAAATTCACCCGTTATCATTACAGTCAAATTAACCTTCATATCATTTGACAACGTTTTCTTAATGATAGTATAAATCAGCATTGTGCTTACACACAGTCATTCATGAAAATGATACAGGAGTGTATATTGAATATAATGTGCTCGTTTTATTACTGCTTTATTTACACTACAGATGTAGCCATATGTGTTTCATACCCTTTGTTAGACTGTCATTTTCCTACTAGATTTGACTACGGGTAATCCCGTTTACTTTATTTCGACTAAGGGCTCACGGCGGGTGTGACCGGTCAGCAGAGGATGCTTACTCCTCCATGGCACCTGATCCTACCTTTGCTTTTGTCGGAGGTCCGTGTTGCCCTACACTCCATTTTGTATATGTTTTTTGGATTATGATTACGTTTGACACAATGTTAACTTCGCCTTTTTGTATGAATACAAGTACTGTATAAGGGGTTTACATCACGTTTAAAATAAATCAGTTTTTTCTTAGCCGAGACGCGATGAAGTTGATGATGGCGGATGAAGTTGATGATGGCGGATGAAGTTGATGATGGCGGATGAAGTTGATGATGGCGGATGAAGTTGATGATGGCGGATGGACGGGCGGGTGAGGGGTGAACAATTAAGTTTCCGGACGATAACTCTAAAAGTTTTCATTTCATTCAATTGAAGTTTTAGGATATTGTTGCATATTAACTGAGAGAGAACTCTATTGAATTTTGAAAAAAATCCGGCCAAGGTTAAGGTCATAGTGACCAAAAAATTGAAAACATGACGTTCCCGGACAGTAATTCCAAAACTTTACTCCTGATTAAAATGAAATTTTGGAATATTGTTGTATATCAAATAAAAGAACCCTTTGGATTTTTGGAAAAATCTGTCAAAGTTCAAGGTCACTGTGACAAATTAACTTTCAAAAATTGAGAAAATGATGTTTCCGACCAATAACTCCGAAAGTTTACATCTGATTCAATTGGAACTTTGGGATATTTTTACTCATCAATTGAGTGAGAACCTTAATGGTTTTCCGAAAAAAAATCCACGGGCCTCATGGCTGACCTGTAAGGATGATTTAATGTCAATATTCGTAACTCTTTATTCAAAAACAATTTCTTAAGATCATATAACAAAAGTTGATTAGTTTTACTAGATCTATCTTGCCGTGTCAAGATAGGTCTGCGGGCCTCGTGGCTCACCTGTACGGACGATTTAATGTCACTATTCATAACTCTTCAAATGAAAACATTTTGTTAAGACATATAACAAGGTTCTCTTATTAACTTGATAAAAGGGTTTTAACGATTCTCGTTTAAAGTAATCATTTCTCAAATTCCATGGTCGCTATATGACCTTCTTTGCGATTACAAATTATCACTAAGTCATATGTTGACTGATTTGTTAGACTGTCATTTTCTTACTAGATTTCGCAACGGATAATCCCGTTTACATTGTTTCAACTAAGGGCTCACGGCGGGTGTGACCAGTCAGCAGAGGACGCTTACTCCTCCATGACACCTGATCTTGCCTTCGCTTTTGTCGGATGTCCGTTTTGCCCTACACTCGATTTTGTATATATGATTTTGGGACTATGATTAAGCTTAACACATTGTTTACTTCGCCATTTTTTTTTAAATTTCCATAACTTCCCATCGCTTCACTTTTACCGCAGCAGCATTCCGACCGTATGTCCGACGCGTCATCTCTCCAAGCTTCATTTGAACAGAATCCAACCTAAATCAGAAAACAGTGTAAGATATAAACACACACCGGCTTTCTCAATCATTTAGATCATATTAATACAAATACACAATCTCGATTTTCAGCTTTCTCCATCGTAGAATTTCCCATATTTATGTAGGCAATATCCCATCATCACCTGCACAATGGTGTGTAGTTCTCTCACTTATTCGATACGCAATAGAGCTTTCTGCGTATGGTCAGTTTTTGAATCGAGGTAGGCTACTTATAGACAAGTTTTGTTGCAGGAGTTCAACAATTACGTTTAAGCAGCATTCGTAAATTCTATGGCGTTATAACAATTAACTTTACCAGTAGACCAACTCATTGAGTCAAATGTTGTCTGATGTATATTCATAGCCATTGTTAAGCTGATGTTTCACACACTGATTTGACTACGGATGCTCAGTTTTACCTTAAGAACTATGGGTGCACGGCAGGTGTGACTGTCCAGAAGGGGTGCTTACTCGTCTAAGCACCTGATCCTGCCTTCGTGTGTCCAGGGTACGTGACAAGTTGTTTAATACCTATGTCTCTCTGGGGTTACGTCTCGCCTCTCACTTTTCAAGATGGATCAAATTTTGAAAACTAATGAGATCTCCAATACATTTAATTTCTTGTTATTGTTAACTAGACAACACGAATATAAAGAGCCCAGAGGCTATACCTAACCCAATGTTTATTATGCCGTATTATCTTATGCGGAATGTTCACTTACTGCGGTATATGGAAGATGATAGAGACAAATAGCGAAATCATACTTGCGAATCATAATCCAAAGAACAGAATATAATAAAAAATCGAGTGTACGGGTAACACGGATCTCCGACAAAAGCGAAGGCAGGATGAGTGTCATGGAGGAAGTAAGCATTCCTCGCTGATCGGTACATCCGCGGTGAGCCTTAGTCGAATAATTAAACGGGATTATATAAATCATATACGTTACCAATTTGATGCACCAGATGCGCATTTTCGACAAATTATGTCTCTCAGTGATGCTCAAACCGATCAAGTTAGGCTACCTGAGATTTCTATCAGCAATCGAAATGTTCTGTTTTCATGCAATTCGTAGACTATAGACGATTCTACCGTAACAGGGACATAAAAAATGGAAAAACAGGGAAAAAATAAAATAAAACTAGTGTTCTTTATTCTGATATCATTTTCGAATCTTTGATATTTGAACTTTCAAATTGTAAAAATTCAGGAACACTGCTTATCCGAAAAGAAAATATATATATTTTTAAAATGTTAAAAACTCGTACAAAAACGTCAATATAGCGTAACGTTAACTGACGCCTCCGGCGTCGTTACGTAGGACACTTTTCCGTATCCGAATTTATCCTGTTTAGTTCAATTACGTGCATTCCGTGATTTTTTAAACTTGTCATTCGTGATATTTAATGGGGTAAAGAGCTTTTCATTTTGTGAAAGTTTGATAAACTAGAAAAAAGTGTGGCCACATCACAGAGGGCTCCGCTGGTGACCCATAATAGTAGTAGAAGTTTAGTGATCCTCTGATGATTAACTGCTTATATCACTTCGCAAGATAATTCATTATAGAATAGTCAATAATGACCTTTGATCAATGACCTTAAAATCAGTAGGTTTCATACTTTCTCCATGGCAACTTCAGGTGGCGTAGCGCCATTAGGCCACAGAAGGCACGGTCCTAACATAATTCCATTATAAACAATCAAAGATACGCATATTTCCGGTTATTAAAGATCATTTATCACACAGAGGCTACTTTACAAACAAGTTGTTGTTGAGAGCTTTCAACAACACGTTTAAAGGCAACATTCGGAAATTCTGATGGTCGCTTATAACAATTAGGTTTGCCAAGTGACGCTAGCCATTGGGTCAAATGCTGTCTTATATGTATCTATCAACAACGGTTTAACCGTTTTTCATACGATGATCTAACGAATGTGTTCCCGTTTACCTTGATCACTAATATGCGCTAAGCGGGTGTGACGGTCACCAGGGGATCCTCACTCTCCTAAGCCCCCCCCCCCCCAAAAATCAGTCATGTTAAAAGGCTTTCTCAGCCAGAGGAGGCCAGTTCTGCATTTCTTTAATTGAAAAAAAGTCATAAGTTGCAGTGATAGCGGACAGTCAGAGGGAAACTTAATACGCCTCGCAGGAGCTAGCTTGTCTGGCGATGTGGTAAAGTCCCTGATCTTGAACCACGTTAAGCAACGGCGGAGCGTGGATCAGCACTGGGAGGGTGACCGCTACACGTCTACAAATTGGGCGGCAGCGTTAGTGACCTCGGTTGCGGGAGACCTTTGGTCAGGTAGAGTCTCTTGCGGAGTCCTCTGTGTGTAGCGGACGTGGTTTCTCCGGGGACGAGGTGGAGTCGCGGAACGGCGGTGGCCGTTGCTGAACAGGTGCCAAACATTCAGAGAGACCCATGCGAAGCTTCCCCGAAGCGGGGGAATTGCTAGCGGAATCAGTATAAAAGGGATATATCATGCTCGCTGGGAGCTTAGCTTTCTGCGCAATGTGGTAGATGTTCCTGGTCTTGACACGACAAGTAAGCAACTGGCTGAGCGTGGATCAGCATCCTGGGATGGGTGACCGCTACAGCCACGTTCAACTACACTATCTTTTTCTCGTCTGTTCAGATCATCTGAAACAAAAATTTTTAAAAACTTAAGGATAGGGCTTGAGTTTAAAATATAATTTGGATTGTATATTTTTCGCTCCTTCTCTAACGAATAACTATCATTAAGGAGACCCATGTCAAACTTAAATTGTGTGTATTACAGTGCCTAGAAAGTGATCACAAAACACGAAACTTTTTTCCATTCGGGGACATTCCATCCCCCACCATGGCGTTGCTCTGGACTTCGCTTAGCCCTCAGTCGACCCACGAGCTCAGCCTTATTTGGGTGCCTAGACTTTCCTCAATGCTCCTATGCTACGCACTGACTATTTGTGATGAAGGTTTTGATGTCTCTGATGGATGTGCTGTGTGCCTTCAACGTTTGGATTCACGGTGATCTTCGTTTTAAGGCATTACTTCAATAGTGATTCTTGTACTTTTGACCCTTCGAACTTGAAAATCACAATATGGTTCAATATCCTTCTTTCCAATTCAGGTTTAATCGTTTTAATGGATTTAGTGATTTTAGTGATACCTCTGGATTGAACTGGACATTGCTTCAGAACCGTTCCCGTATAGGAATATCAGGAGATCCAATCAGGTTCACATGTTGTATAGTGAAGCTTTGAT
Organism: Ostrea lurida; assembly: GCA_903981925.1. Classification (NCBI taxonomy): domain Eukaryota; kingdom Metazoa; phylum Mollusca; class Bivalvia; order Ostreida; family Ostreidae; genus Ostrea; species Ostrea lurida. The sequence goes on from CAJDSM010149790.1 coordinate 6,064, forward strand.
TCGCTAAACCCCATTTCGGTTGCTTCCCTCACGCTAATCACGTCGGATGGCGACTGCGTTTGACTGTTGCTATCAACGAGCTGAGTACAGTAAGGCGCAGCGGGCGCAAACTCAGTCTTAGGGGTGTGTGGTTCCTACCCAAATATTGTAGTTGTAGCACCCAACTGCTCCATCACCCGGTACTCGTTGGTCCAAGAATTGTAGCAAAATCATAAATAGACCCTTGAACCTTTGAACCTTGACCTTGTGAAAATCAATAGGGTTGATCCTCTTCTCCATGGAAACCATTGTGCCAGGAGGTGTGATGATCCTCTGATGAATAACTCTTTCTTTATCGTTCAGAGTGTCCATAACACACACAAACAAGCACACAACAACACCCTACCCTCTCATGGACTCGCGCAGCCAGTTGCTGAGATGATATTCTCTCCACAACTAGTTCGAGAGGATTTATAGAATTCTATCCACTCTCCAAAACTGTCATTACAAGGTTTCTGCAAACATTTTTGAGTTACTCCCTTTTTATAAAGAATTCGCATCAACGTCGGTAAAACGGAAAATAGAAATTTTTCAAAAATCGAAAGGGAGCTTTTGCTGTTATTGGAGGTTTAGCACTCTTCTAAAGTTTCAATCTGATTAGTCAAAGGTTTTTCAGTTCATTGGCACAATAAAACTGAAAAAACACCATTTTTTAGAGAAAAAGTTCCCATTATTTCCTGAAACGTGAATCAAGAAATTTTCCAAATCATCAACAGCGGGAGCTGACCTCAATCTGAATTTGCACTCATCTCAAAAGTTTCATTAATTAATTGGTTGCAAGCCCTTTTGAGTTATCCGCGACAAAACTAGTTTTCGACTTTTTTCATTGAAAAAAAGTCAATATCTGAAACGTGGAAATCAGAAATCTTCAAAATCGAAGGGAGCTGGACCTCGATTAGATATTACACGTCCTAAAGTTTCTATTAATTAGGTTGCAAAGCCCTTTCGAGTTATCGCGCGGAAACTGTTTGTGTGCGGACGGACGGAACGGACACGGAAGGAACGACCCGACAGAAAAAGAACTGCCAATACTGTTACTATAGGCTCCCGCGCCGAACCTCGGCGGCCCTAATTATTTCATGAATATGAAGAGGTAAATGCCATAACGTTAGGACCACTCTCTTTAAAAATCGGGGTGGTTTTTCTGGCTTAATTAACATATCCAAACACAAATGTTATGCCAACAACTCTTTAGCATTAAAGGCATGATTGTCTAACAAAAATCTCAAGATATTTTTATTTCAACTTAGATGCATTGAAATCGTAAGATTTAGATTGAATTAAATTAAGAGTTGTTGTTACCAATAATGATATAAAATACTGTTTTTTATACCAAAACTAATAAATACAGTTTGATATGAAATTATTTATCGGGCAACAATTTCGATTTAGCCCCGCCTTTTATTCATATACTCGTTTGAACTGTCGGAAAGCATATTCGCGCGTGCTCACACAGCCAGTTACCAAGGGCCGCTCAACGACAAAAAAACTTCTCAAAATGAACAACAACACAATGAAATTAGTTTTCAAGGACAGTATAAATAGGAAGTTAAAAAAAATATACAGCAGATTATAGAAATATCTAAGTAATAGAATGTGTATTTTTCCTTCAACTTTTAAACTTTGCTGGTGCATATAGATAGCATTGTGACGCTCGTCTCTTGACTGTTGTCCTCACAGTTAGTTCGGGAAACGTCCATCAAATCTGGATTATTTCGTATAATAATCAGATTTCTCTTGGGCAGACAAACTTCACATAATACGACTATAATTATCCTTTTCATTTTTTTACAATTTACCATTTTTAGTCTTTTTAATCTTTTAACGTTCATTACTTGCATTTAGTTTTCTGCTGCTGAAAAATATATACATATGTTGTTTTTATTTGATCATATTGTCTTAAAGTGTATTCCAGTGTAGAATTTCTGGTAACATGTTATTGCATCTTCATTTTAGGAATAATTCTTTTTTTCGAAATAGCTCTTTTTTTTAAATTAGTCCATCACAGTCAACTTCATGTCCGCTTCATTTTTTTTTATATGAGCTTGTTAAGTCTATAAGAATATTCGAACAGTGATCAATCTCGCAAGTCCTAAACTAGAATACAAAAACAAGAAGTTGGGTAAACACGAACCTCTGGACAAACCAAGGTGGGATCAGCGTCCATAGGAGGATTAAGCTCCCCTGTTACGGTCAACACCGCCGTGGAGCCATGATTATAAAAAAATAGAAGTCAACTGGACTTATACTGTCTAGTTATCACCTCTAAAGCCAAGTAGGTAGTTTTTTCTTCTCCGTTTATGAGTTTCACGATAAATGAATGAGTTCAAACAGCTTACAACCGATTGGAAATCATTTCATTGCATTTTTTAACCTCTAAAAATTAATGTATCATTCCTTAATTCTAAAAGGCATTATTTTCTGTACATGCATTGCTGTCCTAATAAAGATTCGTCAGCATTCAACGCGAGCATCCAAAAACGTCGAAAACTGCAGAATTTGGTCGTGTCCGCCCGTAAGTAGAAATTAGGTGATAAATCACATCCGGGGCGGGGGGGGGGGGGCGTTACGTATATACTCCGATAGATAAGGGACTGCCGCTGGAATAGGGTAGTCCCTCTTCCACACTGATATATAATGACAAGGTATAAAGTAAATCAGCATGAAAAATTAAGAAGTTAATGTTTACTCAAGTTATATGAATGGCATTCTAATTTGATCCAGCTTTGGCAGTTTTGTTTGTCATATGGGAAAAAGGTCACATTGAACAGAAAATTTATAGTTGAAAGGATACAATTCTCAAAATTTAGAAAATATATGAATAGTGTGGGTCTGCAAGTAGCGCACGTCCCTGACCCATAAATATGAATGGCCCCCGGGATGCACAGTTGTACGACACAATACTTCTAGTCATTTGTTTTCAAATAAAGGGTAGGGGGGGGGGCAAGCTGCAAAATAAGCAGAGTATATAGTAGTAGCTTATCCACTGCGCCATTATTCTGATGTGTTACAACGTATAAAAATTCTAAATTCAAGCATTTGTAACATGTTAGTAGGTAAAGATAAGTTAACTGAACTCTTTATTTGCATGTTTTGTTTTCATTCAAGTGAACAATGGTGATTTCCTTTCATCAATACTTCATGGTTTGAACATTTTTCCTGGGGATAAATTAAAGGTATCGAAGTCCTTGTTTAATGCAGACGACCTGGAAAGTGTACTTAATTTAAACTTCATGCCAAAGTTAAAAAAATATATGTCATCACCAAATTTTGATAAGAAATGTGATCATGTAATCTATGCCATTAATGAGTAAGCATCCTCTGACGACCGGTCACAGCCGCCGTGAGCAAATATAATGGTCGTCACAACAATCTCGTCTGCCAGCACGGTCTGCCATTGGTGAAATGTTGTCTGATGCGTTTCATAGCAATTGTTAAGCTGTTTTTAACACTGATTTGACTACGGATTGTTCTGTTTACCTGATCAAGACTATGGGCTCACGGCGGGTGTGACCGGTCAACAGGGGGTGCTTACTCCTCCTAGGCACCTGATCCCACCTCTGGTATGTCCAGGGGTCCGTGTTTGTCCAACTCTTGTTTTTGTATTCTATTTAGGACTTAAGAGATTGATCACTGTTCGTTACCTTTGCCTTTACATCTATACAGTTATATATTCCGGATAAAGAATATTATCTGATACTCAAATGGCGAAGTACAATGTATCAAAACGTAATCATAGAGTCAAAAAAAAAAAACATATACAAAAATCCGAGTGTAGGCAAACACGGCCTTTCGACAAAAGCGAGGCAAGGGATCCGGTGCCGAAAATGAGAGTAAGCATATTCACTGCTGTGACCGTCACACCGCCGTGAGCCCGTAGTCGAAACAAAAGTAAACGGGGTTTTACCCGTCGTCAATGCTAATCATTATTTCAGAGATATCTAAATAAACTACTTTCTAAAGTTTCAAAATAATCATGATTACATAGAGCAGAAGAATACACTAACATCTTTGTCTATATGTAAAGGCAAGAAGATACGAACAGTGAATCAATCTCAGAAGTCCTAAATAGAATTACAAACAAGAGTTGGGCAATCACGGAACGCCCTGGACACACCACCAGAGGTGGGATAGGTGCCTAGGAGGAGTAAGCATCCCCGTTGACCGGTCAACACCCCGCCGTGAGCCCATGAGTCTTGATTCAGGTTAAAACGAACAGTCCGTAGTCCAATCAGTGTGTGAAAAACGGCTTAACAATGGCTAAGAACACATCAACAGCATTTGACTCAATGATAGGTCATATTGGTAAACTAAATTGTTATAACGTCATAGAAATTTACGATAATGCTGCTCTTTAAAGCGTGACTGTTGAAACCCCTGCAACAACAACTTGGTCTGTAAGGAGCTTGCCTCGATTCAAAAACTGATTATACGCAGAACAAGCTCTTTGCGTATCGAATAAATGTTGAGAGACATACACCATATGCAGGTGATGATGGAATATTGCTACACAAATATGGGAAGTTGACGATGACATACAATTACAATATCTTAATTAAGCCAAAGAACACTTTCATGCAATGGCAGAAAATTCCTAAATGCGAGTCGCTTGCTCTCCTGCATAAAACATATAAATTGGGGGCGAAAAAGTAAGCAATTGTGTTAATCATAGTCCGCTCAAAGGAGTATAGGAAGGTAGAGGCAACTAGAGCTGTCCAGACACACAGTGCGACAGACATGGAATCAGGTGTCTGGAGTGCGTGTAAGCACCTTCGTGCCACCGTGAGCCCTTAGTCGAAACAAGTAACAAGAATTACCCGTCGTCCAAATTCTAGTATAAATGACAGGACTAAGAAGGGTATGCAACAAATCACTCTCAACATTTGAACTTGTGATAATTTGCAATCGTAAATCAAGTCATTATGCGACCGTAGAATTTGCCGAAAAGTGACTATAAAAAGAGATTTGTTTATACCCCCTGCAAAACCAACTTTTTAGCTCACCTGAGCCGAAGCTCAGTGAGTTTTTCTGATCGTCTGTTGTCGAGTTATGCAGATATATCAAATGGACATAATATCAAAATTATGAAATTGTTTTTATGATAACACAATCTATTATACCTATATGTATTAAGGTTGAAGGACAGGCGAGTTTTTTGTTTTTTATCCGTAAATTCTGCTTCATATGAATATAAAGATAAGTCTGCCAATACGGGCGCACATTATTTGCAGAAGGAATACTAACGGATTGTTGGAAGATATGGTCCTCCCAAGACTAAATATATTACCCTATCACGAAACCTAACGCATGCCTTAATATTAATTCAGAGTACTTATGATGTTCAAATCAGAATGGTTTCCTAACAAAATACGTATCTTGTTTTCCCCAAACAACCAGAAACTGGTATTTTTCGGGGTGGCTAACGGATAGCAGCTGGTAGATGAGTACTATTTATTCATTTCAAATAGACGAAAAGTTTTAATCATATTATGTTCCCTTTCATATGATAATCACACATGTCGTCATCAAATAAAGGATATTTTCCCTTTTCTCAAAAGCTGCATAATCTTCATCACCCGTTTTTATCTCCTTGGAGACGGCCAGTAAGGGGGATTACATAGGGGGAAAGAGTACTCAATTCTTCCCCATAGACCTCACATGTTAACCTTTGGCCCTCTCACTAATTAACTGATAGATCGATTTTAGACCAAATAACACCACATTCCAAGTCTAAACAAGAGGGCCCCCATGGACCCACATCGCCTCACCTGAGCACTGCTTCACTAGAGAAGAGAATTAGTAGCAACTTTAAATCCCTAATTGTGGCCCACCACCCTGGGGGATTATCAAACAAAAACTTAAATCTACTCCATATCAGGAATGCTTTCAGGTTTGCCATATCCACTCGTCTGTTTCAATGAAGAAGATTTTAAACAATTTCCCCTATATAATCATATGTAAAACTTTGATCCATATATGAGGCCCCCATCATACCCCGGGGTCATGATTTGACCAAACCTGAATCTCTCTATATCAGAAGCTTTTCATATATATATGCAAGTAGTTTTGTGTCGTAAAATGTCGTAATCATAGTCCAAAAACTACATGACATACGGTAGGGC
>CAJDSM010149822.1:73-10768 GCA_903981925.1 Ostrea lurida
TACAGTCTAAATTTCATAATGTTTGCATCATACATAGAGGATTTGGTGATTTTGAAATTCATCCAATCAATTTCAGCACCACGTGATGCAGTATGGTCAGTAATTTTAACCATAACAATATGTAAAGAGTATCAAGGGACACCCAAATTCCCATTGCAAAATTATTTGATGACCAAACCAAACGCTATGGTCCTTTCAAAATTTTAAAGTTTAAAAGACAATGTATGGGCGTGCCCCGTGTTGCTAATTTTATTATGTCCCCCCCCCCCCCCCCCCCCCACTTTGGTGGGGACATATTGTTTTTTGGCCCTTCCGTTGTCCGTCTGTCCGTCACAAAGTTTGTGCTGCGCAACTCCTCGTGAAACTACTATCCGATTTTTGACAAACTTCACATGTAGCAAGGACATCATATGAGTTGTGCATATTACCAGGGAAATGATTTCCCCTTATTTTTATTGTGAGTTATGCCCTTTCGAAACTTAGAAAATTTCCTGAAATCCTCATAAATAACCTTGTCAGCGCCAACTTCCTCTAAACTACTGATTCCGATTTTGAACAGAAACTTCACATGTTGGCAGGATATCATATGTAGTTGTGCATAATTACCAGGGAAATTTGATCCCCTTGTTATGCCCCCGGAATCTTCGATTCGGCGGCATATAGTTTTGGGTCTGTCTGTTTGTCCACAAAAAACTTTAACATTGGCCATACTTTGAATGGCAAGTGATGGACTTTTCATATTTCACATGTGTGTTTCTTATGACAAGCCCTTTCTTACTGGTACCAAAATTTTTGACTCCGTTGACCTTGCCCTTTGAAGTTTGACCTACTTTTCAAAAACTTTAACATTTGGCCATAACTTTTTTGAATTGGCAAATGGTTGGGGCTCTCATATTACACATGTGTGTTCCTTAGCGACAAGCCCTTTCTACTGGTTACAACATTTTTTACCTCCTGACCTTGACCTTGAGTTTGACCCACTTTCAAAAACTTTAACATTGGCCATAACTTTTGAATGGCAAGTGATTGGGACTTTCATATTTCACATGTGTGTTCCTTAGACAAGCCCTTTTACCGGGTACTAACATTTTTGACCTCCTTACCTTGACCTTGAAGTTTGACCTACTTTTCAAAAAACTTAAACATTGGCCATAACTTTTGATGGTAAGTGATAGATTTTTCATATTTCACATGCATAATCCTTTTTGGCAAGGTCCCTATTCACTGGGCATGTGGAATCCGGGGGCATCAGGTTGTTTCACAAACCACATCTTGTTTTTATGTTAAGTTATGCCCCTTCAAACTTAGAATTTTGGCCAAAACTCGTCCATAAATAACCTTATCAGTGCAACTCCCCTATGAAATTACCGATCCGATTTTAAGGAAACTGATATGTAGCAGGAAATCTTATTTAGTTGTGTATTATACCAGGAAATTTTGATCCAAGTTTTTTGGAGTTATTGTCCTTTGAACTTAGAATTTTGCCAAAACTTCCTCATAAATAACTTGTAAGCGCAACTGCTTTGAACTCCTCAACTTGACAGCACGGGGAGACATGTGTTTTTTGTCTCCAAAAACAAACTTTAATTATACCATTCTATAGACAATATGTACATTATTATCTAGCTGCATGTGTGGTAAATATGAATGCATTTCTCTCTATTCATTAGAATTAAAATACGTCTTAGTATTATCAATCAAAATTACGCACACTTTGCAAAATGTGATTTTGAACTTGCAGATCGGTTAGAGAAGTACCAAGACACACTCAAATTCCCAACTTGTAAAGAATTTTGCGGAAATAAAAAGCGCTAATGGCTTCAAAAGTCAATTGCACGCGCATGCATGTTTGGCATATATTATCATACCAATCAATACACAAGTATATATCTTACCTGGTGGTAAATATGACTACATTGTCTTCATTCCCTCTAGAAAGTTACAGACATTTTAGTAAAATCGAATCAAAATGAAGCGCACGCGTGCATAAATCGAAAAATTTGACGATGCAAGATCAGTGCGCTCCCCGTATAAATAATCACACGATTTCAATAAAGAATGAAAAAAGTTAGACTTATTCCGAAATGAAAGAAAAAGTTGAGCAGCTCACATTAACCCCACCGCTCCCACATTGCTTGAACGTAGTTTTGGGCAGTCCGGCTAGAAAATCATAATTGAAATATCGGTTATAAAATGGATAACATTACTTGATATAACTATTGATTATACTAGATTTTTTTTCTAAAATTAAAGTAAGACGATCTTTTTCATTTAAACATACAATATTTTATCCTTCTTCCATTCAGCCTGTTTAATGGTGAAGAGGTCAAAAGCATTAATTCCCCGAAAAAAAATGATCAATTCCTGTGTATATGCCGATCTACACAGTTATGTCTTCATTCACTACAAGTTCCCGATAATTTCTTGTTGAGCGTTTCGAGGAGTTGCGCTGACAAACTGTTTCAATAGTATATTGAATGTGGCCAAATTTCTAAGTTTCAAAAGGGGCAAATCCTTGAAAAAATTTGAATCAGAATTTCTGGGTATTGCCATCTACACAGTATTGTTCTTCACACTACAATTCACGATATCTGTTGAAGCGGTTTCAGAGGAGTTGCGCTGACAAACTGTTTCCAATAGTATATTTAAATGTGGCCAAATTCTAAAGTTCAAAAAGGGGCATAATTCCCCGAAAAAAATTGAATCAAAATTTCTCATATATTGCACATCTACAAATGTATGTTCTTCATAACTACCAAAGTTTCACGATAATCTGTTGAGCGGTTTCAGAGAGTTGCTGAAAAAAAAAGGACTGACGGAAACTGACTGAACTAACTGACAGACGGGTCATAAAACATTTATACCCTCCGCAACTTGTTGCGTGGGGTATAATTAGTTGTACCAAAATTCCAATGCACGTGCATGCACATGCATGCATTTCCAGACAAAATGACTATCGTTCCAAACGCCTACAAGTGATATATATTCATCCTAACAAGAGGGCCCACAGGCCTTAAACGGTCACCTGAGTACCATAGCCCACACAGTCTCATATTTGCATTTTCTAAGTCTCAATATGGAGTCTTTTGTTCACAAGTTAACATGTTATCATCTTTCAAAATATGCATATGATTCCTATTCATAAACACAAGATTATCATTCAATCTCACAAAGGGTTGTTGTAACCGTTCAAGAATTTTAAATGATGAACCATATTGCTACCTTTAATGTCCATTGAGCTTTACCTTTGACCTTTTGACCCCAAATTCATAGAGACCATGTTTGAACCCATGGGTAGTTTGTAGTGTATGTAGATATGGTGACCTTAGGTAGAAAGGATAATGCTATAGAACCCGGAAACCATCTTGCTACTTTTGATGTCCAGTGCACTGACCTTTTTACCCAAAATTCAAAAGGGAACAGATTCATTCCCATGAGTAGTCCATATGTATAATATGGTGACTCTAGGCAGAATGGATAATGCTCTTTTGAGCCCAGAAACAAACCGTTTACTTCGATGTCCAGTGTGCTTGACCTTTGGACCCCAAATTCAATAGCACATCTTTGTCCCATGGGAGACCATATGCATGATATGGTGACTCTAGTAGAAAGGCGAACAAAGCTAGACAACCCGATTCCAGTGACAACACCTCCCCCACTTTGCAGGGGATATAATTATGATAAAAGGCTCCTTGCTCATTCCAAATATTCATTTATTTTCAAATTAATAACAATAGCATTAAAGATGATTTTCAAATGTTTACTTATAAATACTATGTACCAAATTGGCCCACCCTGGGGTCAGAACCCCTACCCGGGGACACAAATTTACAATTTTGGTAGAAGCCTACCTGCTCTACATCACTATACATTTATTTTTCTCTAGAACATGTGCGGTTGTAAAGAAGAAGATTTTTTGAAAATTTGGTCACTTTGCCCCACCCCTAAGTCCCCAGGGGTGAAAAGACCTGAAATTTTACAATTTTAGAGCCCCTTGTCCATAAGATGCTTCATGTCAAATTTGAAAAGAATTGGAATGGCAGTTATCAAAGAACGTTAAAAATGTTCAATTGTTTACACATTTCATCACTGACCATTTTTGGCCCCACACTAATACAAAACACCTACCCTAGGATCATGAAATTTACAATTTTGAAAAAGGCTTCCACTCATTCAAAATATTCATTTAGTTTCAAATTAATATCAATAGCCATTAAAGAAGATGCTTTTCAAATGTTTTACATGTAAATGCGTGTTACCAATTTTGGCCCGCCCTTGGGTCAGGAACCCTTACCGGGATCACCACATTTACAATTTGGTAAGAGGTCTTCCTGTCTTACATCACTATGCATTTGGTTTCTCTCAGACATGTGCGGTTGTAAAGAAGAAGATTTTTGAACATTGGTCACATTTTGGCAGTTTTTGCCCCACCCCTCAGGCCCATGAGGTCCATGAAATTTAAAATTTAAGTGCCCCTGCCCAGAGATGCCTCATACCATAATTTGAAAATTCAATTGGCCCTTCATAGTGATGTTCCATTATAAGCAATTTTATCAATGACCATTTTGGCCCCACCTAATACCAAAACCCCCACCCCTGAGATCACGAAATTACAATTATAATAGAAAACGCTTTGCTATCCAAAATATCCATTTTAGTTTTAATTTAAGGGTCAGAACTCCTACCCCGGGGATCACCAAATTTAAATTTTGGTAGAGCCTTCCTGCTCTACATCACCTATGCATTTAGTTTCTCTCAGGCATATTTTTGAAAATTGGTCACTTTCGGGCAGTTTTTGTGGGTGTCCGGGTTGGAACCCCATGCTTGTCGTAAGAGGCAACTACATGTAAATGGGGAGGTCCTTTGGAAGAGACCGCAAAAACCAAGGCCCCGTGTCACAGCAGGCGTGGCACGATAAAAATCCCTCCCTGCTCAAAGGCCGTAGGTGGCAATCGCCACTGCCGAAAGGCCATAAACTTGTTTTGTTTTGCGGCGCTTAAATAAGCATCTTAGATGACAGGATATCAGTACTTGTACTTTGAATTTTAAATTGATCTAGATAAATTTATTGCTGCAAAGTCGCGCAGAATTGACTTTGTAGATTTTTAAAACATATACCTGAAATATGTTACCTAATATTCCTGGAAAAAATAAAGATGTCAAGTGTTCCTTTGAATTATTTATATATGTTTTAAACTCAACCTTCAAGCCTCAATCTGTACGAGTTTGCATTTACATCAAATACAAATGACGTTGATTACAACCGATATAATGATAGTTTCACATTGAAACGAGGCTTTATTTTAGCATGTTGTATTAGTATACATATTTGTCCATGGTGAGTACTAAAGGATGTATAAGCTTTCACTGAGTTGAATCGCGGTTCCAGGGTTGCAAATAACAATCAAAAGGTTTAGGGGCCATGTGGGTCCCCAACTTTACAAACATTACTCGCCCACAGATAAATTTTGGGGCCCACAGTTGATAATAAAAAAATTATCATTAAAATTTATCTTTAAAAAGCAATGCAAATCTTGGTTTTGTTCCATTTCAAGTACCGTAAATAAATTCAGTTCTGGTTATAAAATATTGGAAAGAAATTAAAGTAAAACAACACACTAAGTTAAAATTTAATGCATTGAAATTATATATATATTATATATATACATGTATTATATAGGTATGACTGAATAATTAATCTACATTTATCACACTTAGCACTTTCGCTGCTTGAAAGCGCTAAGTGTGGATAAATGTAGTTACAATAGTTCCAGGTCACCTGGATTTTATTTTTTTTCTCTTGAGCTCTTTTCTATACATGTATTATTAACTTTCTGGCAATTCAACCCACTGGGGTTCAACTAATTGATCTTATTTGAAACCCAGGCGGAGGGGGTCTCAATCTATAAACTTGGTGTGTACATATGTAGGCTTACATCTCCAAACCCTCATTAATATAATCGAATACCGGTGTATTTGAAATCCATACCCATCCATATATTTTTCTATATTCATAACAAAATTGTATAAAATTATACATTTTCATCACAAATTGCTATATTGCCTATCCATTGTGCATATGCTTTGTAAAAACTGGCGTGTAATATCTTTAATTCCTTGTTTTCATTGTAGATCAAGTGAGTTTTTTTTCACTTCATGATTACAACCATTTTTCAGAGGATAAATTTACCCATTCCATTGATATTTATAGTGAAAAACATATTATCAAACTCTTACCTTTTGACTATCAACAAGATTGGTGAAATTGCCATCCTTGATATATTTGACCTGTCAAAAAAGTTACCCATCCAGCGGTATGTCTGTGTATTAACCAAGAATATAGAGAAGACCCCACAACCCCTATGACTGAATTGAAAGGTAACTTAATCAGATATAACAAAAAACTGATTGAATCTGAACGGCCAAGGTATAACGATTAATGGATATATGGAGAGAATGCATCAGTCGCTGACAAACTCCTTCGTAAACAAACCACAATTCAACAGAATTTATAACCGAAACAGTCCGACAATATTATTCTCGTCAATCAAAAAATCCTGGAAAAGTTGTGGAAAAGTGCTACATATAAAACCGAAGTTCTGAAAAGTTTGTAAGCCGCAGAATCTTGCGCAATGTCTTTCTGAACTATTGAGTAATTGTCACTGAACATGCTGGCCATATTGGAAATCATGGGTGTAGGAGCCAGGCGAGGGGGGATGAAAGTCAAAAGTACTGTTTTGCCCCGCCCCCCCTTCTTTATCATAGTAACTTTTTTTCTGCATCATGACACATAATTGTAGAAGTCCCCCCCCACCCCTTCAGTGAATCTATTACCTTTTCTGTTAATTTTTCTTGTCGCATACACAGAGTCTCCATGTCTGCTTTCGTACTTGAGATCTTTATTGAACCGTTGGACATTAAAACTAACTACTCAACTTTTATGACAAACGGACAAATTTCAGCTTTTCTCATCGGTCAACTTCCCATTATTATGTAGCAATATCATCACTCACCTGCATTATGGGGTTATGTCTCTCAACTTATTCGATACGCAGAGCTTGTTCTGCGGTTATGATCAGTTTTAATCGAGGCAAGCTAGCTTACAGACAAGTTGTTGTTGCAGGGATTTCAACCAGTCACGTTTAAAGGCAGGCATTTCATAAATTCTATGGGTCGTTAATTGTTATGCTTCAGGTCACAAATCCAACATGGCGGATTCTTCATGTATATATATTTACTTCGACCTATACTAAGTACATCTAGCTACCAATGGACTACAGGATACAAACTGAAACCATTCAGTTCTCACACACTCCCCATATAACTCCCAACTGCACCATTATCAATAACCACCTGTCGCTTCAATCCCTGCAGCCATCATGGAATGCTTTATCGACGCGAGGCTTGGTTACACAACAGTTTAACAATTTAGATTTACCAATATGACTCATCAATGAGTCAAATCGCTGGCTTGATGGTGTTTCATCAGCCATATATTATGCCGTTTTTCACAACACTGATTTGCTACGGAACTGTTCCGGTTTTACCTGATCAGACTATGGGCTACACGGCGGATGTTGAGGACCGATCAACAGGGATGCTTACTCCTCCTAGGAGCACCGATCCACCTCCTCTGTGTGTCCAGGGGCTTCTCTGCTGATGCCCAACTCTTGTTTTTGTGATTCTATCTAAGACTTACGAGATTGAGAGAATTGATCACTGTTCGTTATCTTTGCCTTTACAGTTTTAAGAAGTTGGCCCCCCCCCCCCCCAACCGCCACTTTAGTGTTCCATTTGTTATTGCGTGTCACATTATTTAGAAGTTTGGCCCCCCCCCCCCCCCCTCTTCAAAGGACAGTCCGTACGCCTATGGAAATTATCTTCGTTCAATCATCATACGGCACTACTTTGAATGATCAGGCAGTGGTCGGATTTAGCGGTTTTCCACCTGGTGCCCACCCCCGCCTCCCCCCCCTAAAATTAATCATTTTGTTTACGACTCTTTTTGAAATAAACGACAATTCGAATTATTGTTGCGTTTTTATTCTGGAGAATTTATATTTTATTCAACAATAAATAATAAGAAATTTAAAAACCTCTTATATTTTGTGTCATTTTATTAATTTCGAATTCATAAAAAAAACGTATTCGGATCAATACACGCCGTTCCGCGCTGGATTCTAAATTTATTTTTTCGTGTATATGACAATTCTCCTAAAATCCCCCCCAAAAACGTCCATCGATTATCTCTTGTCTTGTTAAACGCGGCGGATATAAGTTTGATGACATAAAAAAGAAAAATGTAGGCACAATGAAATAAAAAAGGTTGACACCAAATTTCGACCTCTGTTAAGTTCTAGTAATATAGATAATACACTCCCATTAAGATGACCCATTTATAAACATCTAGATTGTTTTCAACTTCCTTAGGTGTTCCTTGACACCTGTGGTATTCTGGATTTATTTCCACAGAGCAATGCGAAAAAAAATTATTAAATAGAATTAAAGGACATATCCTGTTGAGACTTCATCTTACAAACAGATTGATCCATATAATACACAGAAGCAGTGCTAGAATACAGAAGCTTTGTTACCATGTAACATAAGATATTTCTATGAATTGATCTGATGCATATTTTTTTCACCCAGATTGGTCAAAAACCCTCTGCAGGTTTGCTGTAAGCCTGTCTTTCATTTCATTCAAGATCTGATGTGAATTTTTAGCCGAGTTGTAACGAGTGTTGAACTCTGGCTGATTTATCTCAGTTTGATTGATGGCTGGCCAGGGTGAAAAGGGTGGACGTCAACAATCTAGGTTTCCGGACGGTAAACTCAAAATCATTGACATCACTTTAAACCTCACCCTAAGAACCTCTCTAAAACATATGTGCATAGTGATCATTGACCTTTGACCAATAACCTTGGCTAAAGGTATGACACTTTCCTTGGTCCAGGCAACAATTCTGTGAAATATTTATTTGAAATCATACAGAGGACGCGGTGTCGGAGATTTATGCCAGGACAAACTATTTCAGACGGACGCCGGCGCACGACGGGACGGACGGACATTCGCCATAAACATAATACGCCCCCGTCTACAAGATAGTAAGAAATTTGTCTTTCTTCCATTTCTTTTCTTTTGTATCAGTACACCTTTTTGACAAAATCTCTTAAAATGAATGAACTTTATCTGACAGTAAAAAATGGAAGTTCATAGGGGCTAGCTAAAGAAAGATATTGAATTGTGCACGCCCAAACATACACAAGGTGCGAATACCAAATGTACATATCAGTAGGAACTAAGCTTAAAGCCGCTGAATAGGGGAGACTAGTCTGACCCACCTTCTCCTATCTAGTCTACCGACCTTCTCCAGATATCTAGTCTCTCACCTTCTCCAATATCAGTCATACTCACCTTCTATGTGCAATATCTTCAGTGGGCGGGATCCAGGAATTTCGTTTCGAAAGGGGGGCCGGCCCTTTGGAAACAAGTGGGCCTGCTATACGCTCGCTGGCTAGAGGTCTAGAATGAACCCCAACGTGGGGGGCCCGGCGGCGAACCACCCGAAGCTCTAGGTTAAGGGCTTTTTCAAGTCTTTTTAGGGGCCTTTATTTAGTTATAATTCTATACATAATGATAATTTGGCAGTCGACCAAGGGGGGTCCGCGGGCCCCCTGGCCCCCTCTAAATCCGCCACTAGTGATGCTAGTCTACCCACCTAGCCATATATCTAGCTTCGGCTACAACCTAAATTCAACACAAATGACTCAGTACTTGGGATTTGGTATTTCCATATGACACTTAGGAAATAAGCTGGCACGCTGGTAGAGCATGTTTCGTACTCATATTCAAAGGTGCATTGTAGGACTATGCCTGTTCACGTTCGTCACTAATTTATGAGGAATGAATGTTTCGCAGTTATATCATTGTTTGTTCATTAAACATATTTTAAAGCATATAGAATCGCTGTTAATCTTGAATTTTATTACACTGATTCTCTTTAAGGAAAATCCAAATAATGCGACCACCAAAATCAGTCTGCCGGTCCAAATGTAACAAGCCGTCAAAAGACGACTTGTCTGTACACGTGAACAATTCTATAAACGTCAAGTCACGCCGAATTTTACTCTGTAATGTTTGTAGTAAATGGCTATTCAACGTGGATTTCATGATTGTAAATTGCAAACAATTACTGATATGATAGATGTCACATGGCAACTATTACTAGTATATCTACTAACATACGTAAGTGATTAACTATTGATTAAGAAAAGAGGAAAAAGGCTATGTGTACCCTACATCCGCGCAAAACAATTAATACCTACTTTAACTCGCGCATGGTCTATACATCCCAAGTTGACTTGTGGTATTTTTTACTAGGTTGGTAATATTAATAAAATAATAGAAAACAGAATGCTTTGTTACTTGTGTATCTGTTTCACTTTTCCTGTTGTAATTACATATGAAAGACAACTTCTGATTAGATGATATAAGCACACAAAAAAATCTGAAAAAGATATTAATTTTTCGTAAAAAATCAGATATATGTTACTTTATAAGTCTGTCCCTTACACTTGTATGCGGTTGGTAATTTGTAATGCAGTACGAATGTATTCATCGGCAGAATACGTAACTGGACAAAGTTATCGATTGTAATTGAATAGTGGGACAATGTAGAGAGGATCGGAAATCAA
>CAJDSM010149826.1:0-17621 GCA_903981925.1 Ostrea lurida
AAGAAAAAAGAAGAGAGAGAGGGGAGAAGAAGAAGAGAGGAGAGATAAGCTGAGAAGACGATTCTGTAATTAAACATTTATTTTGTGAGCAAATTTTTCTACAATACTTCTACATGAGTCAAGCGGCTACCTTATTTGACCAATTTCTAATGTTAATGAAAATTAACATAACTTTGTCAATTAGTAATTACTATATATTTGTAGGATATACTATGATACAGATCATGAACTTCCAATTCCCCATCACTGACCTTAGGTTAAGCCCACTACTACCTTTCAAGATTTACCCTCATTTACGTAAGATTATACGGTGGGTGGATGGATAAACAAAAAAACAAAAAAACAATAAAAAACTTACAGTACGGACTCCCCTCTCCACTGATGACACACAACCACCTAGTTAGGGTACGCGCTTCGGATATTCGAAACACATGCCGCACTCCGTCCGATTATAACTTTGTTGCCACTTACATTCCCACCATCTACCACGACGCGACTATTACTTATTTTAAAACACTTCCAAACTCTAACTCTACAAGAGTGGTACTATCACAACCACACACCACATACTCGCTTACCAGACAGAACTTCTGCCTTGTGTGGTCTTTTCGGGTCTCATTGTTGAGACGCACTATTGAGGTAGATCCGGTGGGTAGTGTTGTTTGACTGGTAAGCTTACAGATGGGACGGCCACACTCACGTACTCTCTCTCACCTTCACTTTGCATTAGGTGGGCTGCTCTGTGACAAGTGAGGACTTAATTCGCCTTGGTGGCTTATACGACGCTGCCTAAAGACGAGTTACGACTATCCCTGGTATAGGGGGCTGTGGAGTTTTCACACGGCCGCAGGATATGTGATACGAACCTTTGTTTGGCACATCTATGACCTTAGTGACAGGCTCGACGGGGATCAGACTACCACATCAGTGGTTTGTCTGCGGTACTGTCTCTTGCTCTGCTTCCTTTGGCGCGGGGGACGGCACGCATTGGGTGTAATATTGGGCCTGTGAATTACACATTGTTCGCGAAAGACCGTTTTCTTAAGTGGGGGAGATGGAATCGCAGTGATTGACACATACTGGGTTGTGGCACCAGACTTTAGGTCTCTTCGATTCTTTGACATCCGTTGCACTATATTGCGCCTTTTATCCTCAGAGGTTTGTCTTGAGAGGGACGACCGCTTGTGACGGTTCACCACTGCTTACTACGCGAAAATAGTGTTCTTTGGGACCCTCCAGTATCCTCGACGACACCATTAACACACTCGGTCACATCGATACTACTAGACATAAACTGTGTCTGCACTGAGACAACCTTGTATCGTGCATTTGCTCAGTCTTCGGTTCTTATTTTCATTATTTGGCGTTTGTACTTTTTCGACAGTATAGCAAACT
The DNA here is from genome assembly GCA_903981925.1 of Ostrea lurida. Taxonomy (NCBI): domain Eukaryota; kingdom Metazoa; phylum Mollusca; class Bivalvia; order Ostreida; family Ostreidae; genus Ostrea; species Ostrea lurida. Next base: position 1,396 of record CAJDSM010149826.1, read on the forward strand.
AGTTTTACAGGTGTGAGGACCGTTTGAGAGGAGACGCACCTAGCACGACGACTAGCAGCATGGACGAGAGACAGACTGGAGGGGTTCTCGGTTTCCCACTCGGTTGTTGTCCTGCAGGCACACTAGACGGACGCACGGTAATCAGCTGACGGACTCGGTTATCTCCTCGGGTGGTTCCGTTGGGCCTGGCGAAAACTGTCCTTCCAACAGTGTATGCCCTGTTACGAGACATTACGTTATGAACATGATTACTGGGGTCTATGTGTGCACGAAGCCGCTGGGGTGGTCGCTCTTGGTCCTACCATCCTGTGGCATATCCATAAGTGAGGAGAGTTTGTCTCAGACGCACAAACATTCTCGACCTCACCTTCGTTCTGGTTACGAGTCCAGACCCCCTGACCTCTACAACGAAGATTGTTTCACTACACTTGCTTTGGAAGGAGAAGCGTGAGGAAGATACCTCGGACACGATTTAAACTAGACCACACGAACGTCTGTCCAGTTCTTTCTGACCGGACACGCCAGTTGTGTATATACCCACCTGTGAGTCGGATCAGTCCAGACATTGACCGAGTCTAGGTATTTCGACAGCCGCGTACTATACCTACGTGATCCGACAAGTGTTTACCTAACTTAGGACGTTCGAGTTGGCCACATTGTCACTGACTGAACTTTGGGTGTGGACCACAGGACCAGAGGGAGTATAACTACTGGCGGGAGCCTATGGGACATACACACAAGAGGCGACGTTATACTCTCCGAACTGTGTGACAGAGCGTGCAACGCGTTTCGACCGGGATATGCACTTGGAGGGTGTAGAATTGGCAGTGAGTAGCAGGTCTCCACTTGTTGATAAAAGATGGACGACGCAATCGATTCAGTATCTCTCCGTTAAGGATTCCGTAATATTTACGGTCGAGGCTTGCTTCCCAGATGGGGAACGGCTGGGTGGAGGGATTCGGGGTGGCCCTGATGCTGTGCGGGCTGGGGCTGTTGTCGCGCACCACTTTCACCGGCTGCTGCCACCAGACTAATGCTGGACATTCGCCTAGAAGACGGGACTCAAGGTGACGTAGGAGCACAGTCGGTGGCCTACAATTCAGGTTATACGCATACGTGACTATAGAGTATTACGCGCGGGGTTCTGACTTCCACGCTGCGGTAGTGGGCGTGGTTAGGACTAGATGTACGCTCGGTGGACGGCAGTGGAGACTTTGCCGCCGCTCTTCCTTGGAACGTTCCATTTTGATCTTGTTACCAACCTGGTTGTCTGATATACTTTTGTAACTGTCTGCTTTTTGAGATCTCTGTAGAACCTCCTAGAGCTTCTGTGGACTCTACTTTCGACCTTTCCTGTGAATGAACTTATGATAAATAAGTAATCACTTAAATCATGAGTGACAAAACAATACTATTCAGAAAAACACTGAACGGAATATCTCGTCCCTGCTGACTATGACACCTGGGAAACACTATGTAAGTCTAAACTTCACCATACTGACACACTGAACCCCTGGGAAAATTAACGAAAGTCTATGCTTCACATATTTTAAACTACGATGAAAACCTATGGGGGATAGACTAATGTACAGTAAACTTTTCACGCCTCAGTAACTGGTGACTTATAGATAGACCGCTGGAGAAAAAATGAATGTCGTTTACTTCACTCTATTATTTTTGATACTATTTGTTAGTACCCTTCTGGGAACACTTGAATGAAGCCTTCTACTTCGCTCATATTTGAACCTAAGTTGAAGACCCGTTGGGAAACTCAATGACAGTTCTACGTTTGTCTAATGGGATTGACTAAAGTAACATTTACCGAGAACCAACTTGGACGGTCTTGCTTCCCTTATTAATGGCACTAAGGAATTCCCTGGGTACAACAATTGATTAGTTACACATCTCATTGCTACCGATTATTGATTACAGCTTTTTCTCTAGTACCTTGAGCCTATTGAACTCGCTGGGGAATACAATTGAACGTCTACTTTTCGCTGGATGAGTCGACTAATACGACACCACTGCGGGAAAACAATTGAACGTCTACTTCACATCACTCTCCACGTACAATATTGGAGGACCCTGGGAATATACATTGAAGTCTCACTTTCACACATCTTAACCTGTAAGTTATTGAATTCACTGACTAAAGACTTTTTATTTGAACTATGCTGAATTCCTATGGGAAAACAACCTGAAACGTTCTACATCTATCTTCGCACTTACATTGACATGACCCTGGGACAAAGTCCCAATGACATCTAACTTTCCACTACTTGACCTATTGAACCTCTTTTGGGAAACCACTGAACAGTTCTACTGCGCAATAATTGACTATGAACGCCCTGGGAACTGACCTAATGAGAAGTCCATTACTTTCCCATATTCTGACTATTGAAACCCGCTGGGATAGACGGTCAATGAACATACGTCTAACATCGTCTCATATTGATTTATGATACCCCTTGGGTAGCACACATATCACTGTCTTAACTCAGTCTCGCTGGGCTAACTGAATTCCCCCTCACCTCTCAAATCACAATTAGCACCAAAGGTTATTTCAGTTGTGTGTCACCTGTAATTTACAATTTTCCTCTACATTACATACGACTTGTGAAGGTAGGCATTATACCTGACAATTGAGATGCAGACTAGGTCTCACGTTGTGTTTTGTTTTTGTAATAACCTATACGCACATATCTAGACGTTGTGCATACTCACTATTCTTACTCACTAGGCTAATGCGCTTGGCATTTTACTCTAAACAGACCAGTGGTGATGGCCCTGCTGTTGTGCACCTTCATGTGCAGTGAAAGAGCGATCCAAAGATGGAAGACATATATGTAAGACAGTACACAGGCACATATTACAATTTGATCTGCGCGCGAGAGTAACATATATTATGTTCCGTCAACTAATTGTAGGAGGAAATATATGACAACAACAACTTTTTCTCACTTGTTATGTATAATTTGAGATACATAATATAGTTGTGATGCTGGCTCCAGTAGTTTTCCGTAATCATCAAGTCCGCTTCGGTCACTATCCTACCCTGTGGTACGGTTGGGGAGATATGTAAATTAATTTTAAATATGTTTGAACTTCTGTCTTTACTGAGCTTTCTGTCACTATGTTGCGACGATTAACGCTCTTTGTTAGCCTGTTCGTTGAGGGAACTCCTCTCACGACCGTCCAAAATGCTTCGTTCGATCGTTTAGTGTATCCTGGTCAGTTCTACCGCAAGCTGACAGCACTCTGTGTGAGTCACACTCATACTTTGCTAATAGTCAACCTCGTGCTGGTGTGTCTCAGCCGGCACTGAAAATATACACCGCCACCTGTAATGGTAATACGTCTATACTAGAAGGCTTGTATATAGAGTTTATTCGGCAGGCATTTATATTTCGATGCGTCCTCAACTATAAGTATAGAAGGATACAAAGAATTTCACATCCTAAACACATACGAGTACTTCTAATCTCAATAAAAGCAGCCTCGAGTTTCTGTACAACTACACCAAAATTCATGCACCAATCGAGCTCTCTAATCAGAGCATGTTTCTTTTACTAACAAATTAATTCAGATTGGCGGAGTAATTCTGCATACAGGTAGACTACTGACTTGGGAGATATATTTCCATGTCTCAACGCTTATAGAATTTTGTACTTTTTTCATTGACCCTACTGTCAGTAGACCACATGCTCGTCTTTATTGTTCACAATTTCACGTTTTGAAATTTGTCACTTTTTTTATTTTTATATGCGTGCACTCTTAACGTACCTCTCTTTTTAAGCGTACTGATTTCCATACCTCTGCAGTGATATTATGCGCTAAGTTAAAATGTATTGTGTTGCAAACCACTTTTACACGTACCTCATTATACTAGTTTAAGTATCGTAATTTACATTTACTGTAAAGAAATATGTGTACTAGGTTCTCTGACACACACTATTATGATGGGTAGACGTATTCATGTACGACTATATATAAGTACATGCATAGTGTGTGTGGCTTCTACTCTTATCAGTAAACATCGTGACAGTCTCTTGCACATAATATTTGTCGTAGCAACTGTAAGCAGATGTAGTAACAATAATCACTACACGCTGTTTGTTATAAGATATGATACCGGAACATTTTTTTTACAAATTCGTCTTACGCGAGTTATTTAACGCACAAAATTCGGGCGCCTAACTTTCTTGCCGTACATTATAATCAGTGCAGTCAATGTTTAACTTGGTGGGCACATATTTTATGGGATATATACTCAACCACACAGTTACGATACGAGCTCACCATATAAGGTTACTGACGGATAATGTTTTGCACGAGGTACTACTTATTTGGGAGATGTGCACACTTCAGCTTTATTTTGGGCCGCTCTTTGGACAACATATTACTGCTTCCTTTTTCCTTTATGAGTGTAATTTATATTTTCTACATTGTCTCGCTTCTTACATACTTGTGTAAGGGGGTACTATGAGTTATTCGACAGAAGTTTTATACTATGGGTGATTTTTGATTCAACTTTAGGGAGACTATCTAACTTCCATTTAGAGTTACCTCCCTGTCAATCACTTGAGCTTCATTTATTATTCCACGGCTGAACGTGAATGATTTCCTTTATATGTTAAGATATTAATTTGTGCTCTTATACAAGTGGCAAACGAGTTTTGCAAACTTATTGATAATTACAAGTTTTTGAAAATATACGAATATCTAACATGGACATCCACACGACGGGTGGTATCTTACTCTCTCTTTAATATGAGCAACACTCACAACAGGATTTAACTCAGAATATAGCTCCGCGACTGACCATGTGCCACTACTAGTACCACTTCCGAGACAGGCAAAACAACTAGAGGCAACTTGAGACTGTTCTTATAACAATGCTTCCAGTGTAACTTTTTCATGACACTTTACAGACTATATAGACAAAGTCTCTACAAAGCGTTAGCTCGAACTGGGCTTACATACTATATGTACCAATTCACTCTACAGGGTATAACACTACACCCGTAGTGCATAAGGCGAGAAACTGAATTTATCACATGATGTTTTCACCACTACAACACCACTCACGTTTATCCGCTCACCGGCACAATGTTGCCCCATGCTCGGTCAGAACACAAATGTCTTAACTGAATACTTGATTACTTTAATTGCCCCTACCATACACATATACAGTAATACGGCACTTATGTACTAACTGTTCCTTTTCTACCTTTAGCTTATGCTCGACTACATAGCTGTGAGTTTGGCGCCTTGGTGTTGTAACCTCTGTAGCAAACGTGTGAATATTTTATTCCCATTGTCTTGATACTTATTACTCCATAGAACGAGGACTTCCATACGTTTTCTTATCACTACTGTCACTCTTTCAGCATTCGCTACTCTTTTCCACTTACTGAGTATACTCTTTCGGGTCACGAAGCTACTCATTATCATCTACAAGTCACTTTTCCCACACGGTTGACTTCTCATCTTAACGTCGTGTTTTCACCTTATCACACATTCATCGTCTTTTGTTTATGGCTTGATTGTCCAGTACCCAAACGTTCGTAAATACCTTATCATTCTGTAACTATTCTAACATTTCTGTGACATTTGATCCTGTATTTTTTACCGAAGATTTTACACTTCTTTCCACCAGCTAATCTTTACAGGTGACTATAACACCACGCTCTTGTGTACTGTTTCTTCCACACTCATTTGACACGCACACTCGTTTCTGCTCGTGGTACGAGGCCTAACTGTTTAACCACGATTTCACTTTGCCACAATTGGAGGTTGTTTTAACACATCCAGCATTGACATTTTGTCCACTCCCTTATCTTTTGTTGATCATTTCATTACCACTACTCATCATGAATAGACGACACGCACTAAGCTCACCATTCAGCTCCCAAGATAATATACTCGGCCGAATTGGGACAGCCTGGAGGTATTCCCTGTTCATTTTTGCGACTGTTTTCTGTGGTCACTTCCACGCTCCCTTACTACTTTTTTACACACCTGCACTGCTTTACGCACTTACTTGTCATCCAGTTACTATTTCACCCCCATTTTACACGCAATTTTTATCCCACTTGATTTTGACATTTTTTTCACTGTCATTCTAGGACGCACTAACGTTCCCCTTCGCAGAGGTCCGCTGATTACGCTTTTTCCACCACACCGTCTAACCGCCATACTTCCTTCTAGCCGATTTCTTCCACAGTTTCATGATGTCTACATCCCTCGCATTTTCACCGAATATATCGAACCGTTGTGGATATCCGCGGGAACTTGGTTTTTATTTATCGATTAACTTTAAACTTTTTGAAAGCCTTTAAGGTGCGCACCTATATGCTGACAATGATTTCCATAATACGTCACGTGACGTGGTGTGATAAAGTTTATTGCAACGCTTCTTGGTCTTATAGTTCTTTTAAACAAATCGTTCTGTGTCTCCTTTTGGTCGAATTATGAGCATTCGCATGTACTCCGCTACCTATAGGACTGTGTACCGTTCATTGAATATTTTTTATACAAAATATCTTTTTTAGTGTGGTGATACATGTACACAAAATAAGATCTTTGCTAATCAAATATCTACAGAAGCATTGGGTAACATATATCAATACTACATTGTTAGCATCTAAAACTACCCCACGGTACTGATTTATTTATTTTAAGAGAACTTTTTACAGGCCTCACTTAGTGCATTCTTCAGGTGATGGAATTCCTTATCACATAACTGTTCTATCATTATCGCCTTCATCATCATCATTTTCTAATTCGCACAATGATTTGTAAGATAATCAATGCAAATTTTCAATTATGAGATGACAGTACTGTTGCGAAGCATAGATAAGTTTTCATAAGAAATTGACACGATAGCATGCATTATGTCATTGGTTTTTGAATATTTTTTGTTATCAGTTTTTTTAGGTTCCATTATCAACACTTTTGTTTTGTCTAACTTTTTTCTACGAATAGAAATAGCTTGTACATTTTTACTCCTATTAGTTTAATCGCTCAGTTTATCGGGTGATGAATAAAAAGCACCTTGAATTTCTTGTTTATAATCAGATAGTCCTTTCTGTAACTCCTGCCATTCGTATTGAATGTTTCACCTGAATTCATGACCAATTTGAATGGATAGTCGGGAATATCTCTATGTCATTACTTATTTGTCTTATTATCATCTAAAGAGTTCCTAATTTTTATCAATTTATACTTTTTGTCCTTTAATGTTTTTTAACCACAATTCGGAAAAATAGAAAATCTCTAGCCTTTAATAAATGTTTCCCACTTATCTTGTGGTTACCTGCTAGAAGTTTAGGTCTTTTAATTTTCAGAAAATTAGATTTCGAATTGTCCGTTTTATATTCTGAATTATTTTAGATGAGAAGTTTATTCCAATTTCACAGTTATCCTTTTCCCTCTTCTCGTTTTACACATTTGTTTTAAATGGTAGTTTTACAATCTGTGATCTAATATTCTTTTTAACTAGCAACAGTACCTGGAAATTTGACGTATGATAATTTTTTCCAAATTATATATGAAAATTTTTACACTTAAAAGTACGTAATCTATCTCTGCTACACAAGGATACTGTCGTTGTATGCATCTGCAACCATGTATGCCGTTTTAGGGGAATAGACCAATCTGTAATAACATGCTGACTTCCGACATTCGACAAAACTCAATGGAATGAAAAATATCACTATCGACGGTTATAATGGTCAACTTACCTCAATTTCAAATTGCAGAATGCCTGACGAGACCAGCTCAGTAAGTTGACGGTTGCTTCCTGAAACTGCCAAAAGATCGCGGTTCGATGTCCAGCAGGGGTGTTTAATTTTTGTCTTTTCTACCCATGATTGTCTTACTAGACTAAAAATTTGATTTCAGTTTTGACGAAATAGGTGAATTTGATTTTATTTTAATTATCTCAAAAATCATTAGTTTAACTATAATCTCCAGACTTTCACGTCTCACAGTACGGATCAAGTTCTCTGGGTTGTAACAAGCCTTCCATATCATCCTTACTCGGGGTAGATGTTACATCTTTCCATGAATCCGTCATTCTAAAGATGTTAACCAATCATTTTTTTTTTATGTTTTTTTTTACACACCTTGGAATATCGTAGTATTTACTTTACCTTAAACAAGTCTGAAAATCTCCACAATATTATCATTATTATGCTGATATTTTCTTATTTAAGGAAATTTAAATAATAGCATCTTTTGAGAGAAAAAGGTGTCATCTATCCTTTTAAGGATTGTTTTGGTGTCATAAATGTTCTCCAATGAATAAATATATATAATTCTACTCTGGAGCCTTTAAATATACTACACTCTACCGTCGACGTCTGACTCAAGATGACTATTTGTTCTATAATCCTAAGTAGTATCAAGTACAAGAGTTTTTTTAAATATAACACTCAAGATACCCTTTACTAAATTTGTGATTCGCTGAAACATGTAAGATTTTCCAAATCCATCTTGGCGTCATATCTTTTGGTTTCATTTTTTTCAATATAATGAGATTTTCTTGACAGCAAATGCAATATCAAACTTTAGTACTCTTCAAACACAATCATAAAGTTTTACTTCTTTTATTTTCATGCCGAGTTTATAGCGTCTCGGACATTTGTCGATATAATATCAAATCATCTTTCATTTTATACAAAATAAATAAAATAAACTTTATATAATGAAAATAATGTCAGTAAATAAAAGCAAGTCTTAGACGAATCGGTTCAAAAACTATTTTGGATAATTACTACCTGAGGTATTTACTTTTAACCTTTGTCATATGAAAGTGGACGGTCTTGATCTGCTTTGTCTTCCTTTGTCTATCGCGACCACACTTTACGTGTTACGTGAATCGAAGAAGTTTGCTTTGTATATTTTATGGAAATAAGAATTATCGAGATAGCGCCGCAGAGGCGTGGGCGGAGAACGCAGAAATTTGGCTTTGAGATTTTTTGTTTTGCTTTTTCAGGGTTTTGTACAACCTGCCTTAAAATTTGCGTAATGATTGTCATTTGTGGTGGTAGATTGTCGGTAGTTTCATGGCATAGCCAAGGTTTAGGAGAATGTGGAGGGTGGTGGTAGAATTGCTTTTTTTTTCTTTGTTGATGTTCAGGGAATGTTAACGCTAATACATGGTTTTTTACCGGCCATTTTCTGAATGGATTTTCAGATTGTCGATCCGTCCTTCCTTGTCAAGGCGTACCGACACCAAAAAATATCAATCAATATGCGCTTCTCCAAAATGGTATCGGTTTATCAACCGGTCTATCCTCATGAGCGGAGACGGGAACAAATTTATTACAATTTGGTCATAATTTGCATGTGGCAATTTCTTTCATATATTTGCTGTGTTTTCTTACACACATAAGAAACGAGTCAATCAATACTAGTGATGTAAGTCTGAATTCAATTTTTTCCTAAGAAGTACGCTTTTTTGGGCCAACTGAGGGTTTGGGCGCCTCAACGTATAGTTAGAGCCTTTCCTCGATGTAGGCCACATCCCGCAAGCTTTGACATATTGAGAACAAATAGCGTGTTCAGTCCAGATGAATGATCGACATGAAGACATATTGAGCAAGGGGTAAAAGTTGAAAGAGGTTTCTCACCTAAAATTAAAGACATTACTAAATAAATATCCACACATAGCAACACATCTGTTCGATGACTTCACCATACAGCAAAGGCAAGCTTATCATGATCTCGAATTTCACACTTAAGGTTTCACAGTAAAAAGCACACGGTTCGCTATCAAGCAAAAGCAAACAGCGAAGGGATCACTATCTCTGGAGTACCATAAATTCCAGATATTTTCACAATTTACCCATACAGTATTATGAAAATGATCACACACACGAACAATCACTAGTGCAGGCGGTCCACCACATTGAATGGCAAAGTCACAGATCAGCTTTGCGTATCCGAGTAACTACGTAGGAAACAGATCTCTCCACGCTACTCACATAGCATCCTTCTGGAAGATTAAACAAAATAATACACAGCTACCAGCAGAAGCAATGTCTTAGTCATGCCAGTAATACTTTCTGTTTATTATAAGAATTAACTAGAATTCAGTTTGGCTACACTTACAAGAGTAAATTAATACAAAAACACCAGCTTAGCGGTTATATCTGTATGCTACAGACGACATATGCTTGCCATCAGTTAAAGCCAAAATAACATTGTCAAAATCATCAATTTATTGTATTATTGTGTTTAATAATATAATAAAACAGCTAACGAGCCGTAGCAACTACATTATATCTTATATAGCATAATGATGGAAATAGGTATCAACACTTACAGGTAATTTTCAATATATGTCGCAAAGTGGATTATTATGACTAAATTGGGGCCATTGGCACCTTGGAATATTAACAAGATCAGTTTTTTTTTGTAAAACAAAAGATCGACGACAGCTTTAAAATAACCAAGCCAAAGAAGTAGACCGAATCTTTGCGCTGCATTCCGTAGTTACGAAACAAAGCTTATTAAATAGTCAATCTTGTCCACCTACGTGGATGTATCATTTCATTTTGGTGCCTGTTATGATTGATGCCATTGTTGGCATTTGAATAGTAATCCCTCCATATTTGACGAAAAGTTCCGATATTTCGGGGCTTCTATATAGAACACTAGTAAAGACACTAACACACCTAGTAGCTAAACTTTTACTCCTTCCAGACATTATTCTATGAAGCACCTAAACCTAGAAGACTAGGGCAACCAAAATATACCTTGATCCTTATAGAAAAATTCACACTTACACTCTCTATTCATTAAATATTTCAATGGGAAATTCACACATGGACTATACATTCCTAACAGCGCGAGCTAAGCTTATCATGATTCACTTACGGTTGCTACAGACCCGTACTAAACACATTGGTTTACTGTTATCAAACATGGCAGATCATTTGAAGCCACTGAGAGTCAGTTACAGTAAACACGGAAAATTGAAAGATTCATTATACTCTGAATAATACTACAGCATCCAATTAGTATAGAAACTTAAAAAAAAATTCTGTAGGATTTATTTAATACATAACCATAACTACTGGTAGACATCCAAAAGATATCCATCGCTTAATCTTATTTGAGTGGGCTCATAAATCGTCAATGCACTAAATTTTTGAATATGAAATCTTTTTCAAACAATTCAATATATTTTTACCCTTCATGCTGCTCGTCAGCTTATTTGGTCGTTAATCGTATTTGGAATAGATTGTTTAAATTTATCATATGGGGGGAGGGGGGGGGGGGTGTATGAGGGCATTAGTTGCAATATGTGTACAATCATTTGAATCAAATTAGATTAGATAAGTTTTCATCTTCGGGGTGAGTCATTTTTTGTTCATTTGAAAATATTAAAAATCGTTACAATGATAAACGTATTGACATAACTGCCACAACAAAATAACAAGTTGATTAATGAGTTCCACAGCAGGATCTAAAACACAAAGGCCACGGTTGGTATGATTTTTAATACAGCTACGCATTTAACGTAAATAGTCTTATTATCGAATGGTAATAATATATATGATTAAAGCGAATTTTTTGTCGACCGTAGTCTTACAGCTGATCATCAATATAACACAGCTTACCAGTGATACAAAGCTTTATTCATTTTGTTGTCACATGGCAAAGAATTAAACACCTTGAATATTATCAGAGCATAGACGATGAACGTTAGCATATTTTGTGCTTTGATCAATATGTCAAAAATATTCACATTACAAACACAGATTCACCTTCAAACTTGTGACTATAGACAACGGTATCTTACAAGTACAATCTTTTTCAAAAATTATTCAATATCTCCTTCCAATTCTTCAGTTTCCAACAAATCACCTTCGTGGAGCAATTTGGCTATAATACTATTCCAGAATATTTCCGAAGTATCAAACAAATCAATTTGAATTCAGATTATCGCGTTTAACTGGTATTCCAATATCTGCATAAGACTCCTTTACAAACAAAGATCGTTGCTGGTTCAGTACAGCTTTTGCATCACTACCTAAAAGCCTACATACCATTACTTACTAAACAACTACACCTAAACCCACATGCTTAAAGGCAGTAGCGACTGCACAAGGATCGCTTTAGTTATCATATTCCTAGCATAAATTCAAAAGTGGTTGTAATCCAATGTAGGGAATTTCAAAAACTTAAAGAAGCTTATAGAAAACTTCAGTACACACACTTCAAGAGATTTGTTCTAAACTTGAACTGCAATAAAAACAATATAGAATTTCTCCCAACTTTAATCACAATTCTCTCACGAATAAAAAACATCATAGCTTTTTTCAAGATTATTGATAAATTGCTTTTTGAACAAACGGACATCCCGAAAAATAACAAGTTTTCTGAGTTCATTAGGGGAAACAAGATCACATATTTTGTACAGAAACTAGCATCTGATTGCCCACACAAGTATCTTTGAAGAAAGATATTAAGACGCATGCTTGGGTTCTTATAAGATAAATAGTTGCTTTAATTGTAGTCTTTGGAAAGACCAATGTCTTACCAGACAAATCTTTGGATATTTCATCATGGATACTAGTTGCCGACTTATTGGCAGACTATAGTTTCGATATATTCATATGAAGCGAATGTTCGAAAACTGTTTACGGGAATAAAAAACACAAAACTATGCCCGTGTCCTTTCAACCTTACTTATAAGGTAATAATAGACGGATGTCTTATCAATCAACAATCATAATTTTCACAATTATGTCCATTTTGATTATCCTGGACGAACTTGAAATAAAGAACCACAGAATCTGTACAGATGTGGCTTCATATTTGATATTTTACTTAATATTGACTCTAATGAGACTGACACTACATCTATATGATAAAGTGGATGACCTTTGCTTTGGCAATTGTCAACTTTCCTTTTTTGTGTAGTATGTAACCAACTATCAACCTGCTTATGGTGCTGTATGTCTCTCAGTTTGATTCGATACGCAAGGGCATGCCATGCGTTATGATGATTTTTAAGCGACGCCAACTATAACAAGAAAGTTGATGTGCAGGGGTTATAACGATCTCGTTTAAAGTCATCATTTCGCAAATTCTACGGTCGCTATAAAATGACTGTTTGCGATTACAAGCTATCACTAAGCTCCATATGTTGTATGATTTGTCTTTTCTACCATTTGGTTTAGACTGTCCATTTTACATACTAGATTTTTGACGACGGGTAACCCCGTTTACTTTGGTTTCGACTACAGGCTCCGGCGGGTGTGACCGGTCCAGCAGAGGATGCTTATCCTCATGGCACTGTCCTGCCTTCGCTTCGGTCGAAGGTCCGTGGTTGCCCTCATCGATTTGTATGTGTTTTTTGGGACTATGATTACGGTTTCATAATTTGTTACTTGCCATTTTATAGTTCCAAACGAGTGAGTTTGCTTCTGTGTAGTTTTTATATAGCTAGGAATTCCTCTTTTATTGCTAAATTCCAGAAACGAAAATATAACAAATTAAGCCCATGATGTAAAAAAACACATGGACAATTTTTTTTAAAGTCCACTTTTAAAAGACAAATTCCTCCTGAACTATTGCTATCGTAACATGATTGTTCGCTACAATCTTGAAATGGCGGCAACCTTCCTGGGGATATGATTGTGACGTTTTCTTGAAGTCAACTGCGCAAACTCACGAATCTAATGCATTGCTTTTGTAATATGTATTTTGTTGGCTAATGCACGGATTTGAGACGATTAATGAGTCGTTATCGTGATGGGAAACTTTCTATTGTGGACGTTCACATACCGGTGACGCAAAACATAACGTCAAGCTAAACATTTCTCGTACCAAAATAGCAAACAATATATAAACTATCAAAATTGCATTTCTTAGAATGGGATAAACTACCTTTCTCATTTGTGAAGCCATGTTTAACGTTGATGAATAAACGAGCTTGACATGATGCTTGCGGTAGATCTACTGCGTAAAAATATGGATTCAGTGCGAAGATTTTGTTGTTATATATTCCAACGATTTGTCAGTAAAAAAAAAATATTATTCAAATAATAATTGAATTTAAAAATTTTCGCCCGGGATTTTTAGACTGAACCTTTTTTCAACATATTGTTTATAGGCGTATGATTTGGGGGGGGGGCCAAACCTCTAAATGTGACAAGCAAAAAAAGCCCATTTAGTTGTTACGCTCGCGTGTAGACCTAAAACTATCTGGCGTCTTGCCGTTATTTCTATGAGAATACAATACACAATTACAATACGATACAGCTGGGGAATTACAGTGTTGACTAAAATTATTTGTCCATTTCCACGTGAGAATATTTACTGCGTGGTTCACGGAATTTATTATGATCTCCTTTTTAGCCACACTGTTAGAAAATCATCTGATTCAGCGAAATAATTTGAACTGCAAATTTAATTACTAATTGAACCATGTGTTAAGATTCCTGTAAAAAAAAACATCCAAATCATAAAATGGAGGAATGCGGAAAGACTAGAAATTAACTTTGGATCTGTGGTCTCACAGCACTAAACTTGAATATAATTTTTACCTGAGGTTTCCACGTGATTCAAAATTTACTTTATCTGTGATTCAGCGTTCATCAAATGATCATTGTATATACTCTTAGAAGTTTGATTTTGTACATTCGAGTGTAGATCTGCTAAAAGAAGAAGAGTAATACGAGGGAGCACTTATTACATGTGATATATAACCCACTTTTAGAACGGAGCATTTTGTTATCGTACGTTACCTAACTCCCATTTTTCCTATATACCACCACCCCCAGATTGCCTCAGAAAAATACTCCAAGATATTATAATTGTATTTTTTCATGATTTTTAGTGGCGGATCTAGAAATGATACCCCAACTGATTTATAGGTTTGTTTTGATATTTGTTTTTTTTTGAGGGGGGGGTGTTTTGGTTGTAAAACCTTTTCAAGAAAAGCCTCTTTGTTTCTGTGTCTATCAATTAAGCGGATTACCGCCCATTATCCCAGCTTCTCTCTCTTCTCTCTCTTTCTGTCTTCTCGTCTCTCTCTCCTCTCTTCTCTCTCTCTCTCTCTCTCGTCTCTTCTCTCTCTCTCTCTTAGTAACTTCTATTTTATCAATTTATTTTTATCAAGCTGTCTTGTTTAATCATAATATATCAAGGGCTTTTTCAGAATTATAGATTAATGCTTTTTAAACAAAAACGCCGGCAACTCGAAAATCGAATTTCTAGTCCGTTTGGGGGAAAACAAGACCCATTATTTGTATAGAAAACATCTACACTGTTAGACACACAGCCCAGAGCAAGACTTGATCACAAGTAATCTCTGAGTCGCTATTAAGGAAGTCATGCTTGGGGTTTTTATAGTATAATATTCCCATGTCGTCATCCACTCTTAAATCAGTAAAACAATACGTGTAAGGGTGGTCGATGGGTAGCTAACAAGCGAGCAAGCTTATCATGATTTCATACTTGGATACAGTTAATACACCAGCTAACAGCGAGCGAATGCTTACTATCAAAAATGCATGAATCATTACATACTTTGCAGTAAAACATATAATCAGCTACAAGCGAGCAAGCTATCATGAATTCACACTTAGACAGTAAAACACAGCTAACACTCAGTGAGCAAGCTTAATCATGAATCACACAGTTCACAGTATCAAAACAATAAACAGCTAAACAGCACAGCAAGCTTACAGTATAATTACACAGCTAACAGCGACGCAAGCTTATTCATGAATTATGCTTACAGAAAGTTATTTTGATTTCCCTGCAGTTTTGAAACATGCAATTATCTTATTGGTTGGTTGTGCTCTGTAACACTGCTGTTTACCGTCCCTCTCGAGAATCTTTTGTAAGGAGATGTTCACATTGCCGGTGAAGGGCTGCACAATTAACTAAGGCTTACGCCCTTTGAGCACGGAGGGATCATACCTGCTGTGACGAGGGACCACCCCTCATTCTCTCTCCTGTGTGTGTGTGTCCTCTCTCAAATCCCACATTTTCAGAAGAGTTGCTATTGTTTTAATGATGGCGGGCGTGCGTCAACAATTAATTTTCCGGATAACTTAAAAAGTTTACATCTGATTCAAGTGAAACTTCGCAATATTGTGGGGGAGAACCCTATTGATTTTCGGAAAAATCCAATTAAGGTCACAGTGACCACAAAATTCAGAAAAAATCTGAAAACATCAGGTTTCCGGACAATAGAT
>CAJDSM010149865.1:0-14677 GCA_903981925.1 Ostrea lurida
ACGTTTTTTGAGCTAAAATGACTGGACTATTGTACATAGCCGCCAACTGTACTAGTCCTGACAAGTATATAATGACCCATGAAGAAGGTATTGAAGAGGATTTAGAAAACAAAATACAAGCAATGGAAAAGAGTTAAATTGGACAACGGAAAAGTCCGTGTTGCCCTACACTCGATTTTGTATATGTTTTTTGGATTATGATTACGTTTGACACAATGTTAACTTCGCCTTTTTGTATATGTACAGAAAACTAAAGAGGAGTTCAAAGAAGAAATGAAGAAAAAAATACTGTTCAAAGGGCATGTCAACAGGGTAAAAACTCAATATGAAGCTGTCCGTAAAATGAGAGACGGCCTTCCAATGAACCATGCAATCGTCCAAATGGACTTGGCCGAGAATTATTCATGTCAAAACCTTTATGAAATTCAGTCCGCGTATTGGAACGCGACAACGGTCACCTTACATCCAACGATTACCTACCTTCGTTCAACAGATGGATCATTATCTCATGTGTAAGATGTCATACAGCATAACGCTGATATGGTGTATTCTATCATCAAGGACTATTCATTTCTGGACGGATTCCTCTAGATAGAACGTTCTATCGAAATGACAGATGTCCCCGGACCTGGGACCGAGTCACAGTTAGAATATTACTCCCAATACAAGAACAAAAAAAAAAAAAAAATTTGATATCATAAGTTGCTTCGAATCAATTTACGATGTAAAAGCTTCGTGGCATTACTTTGAGTCCGGGCATGGGAAAGGGCCCTATGATGGGATTGGAGGGACAACAACAAAAAATGCGGATAACGCCGTGAAACAAGGTAAAGCAACCATTCAGGACGCAAATGATTTTTTGCGTGGGCGTCGAGCGAAACCTCAAGCCAGATAAAATATAGATTCGTCACGGGCTGCAAAATTAAGGCGTGCTCGGCACTCAGGGCCTTTGAGCAGGGNTTGCAAAATTAAGGCGTGCTCTGCACTCAGAGCCTTTGAGCAGGGAGGGATCTTTATCGTGCCACACCTGCTGTGACACGGGGCCTCGGTTTTTCCGGTCTCATCCGAATGACCGCCCCATTCAGTCGCCTTTTACGACACGCAAGGGGATGCTGAGGATATATTCTCACCCGGATGCCCACGGGTAAAATATAGATTCATATCACAAGATGAATTTGAGCTTTGCAAAACGGAGATTAATGAAAGAAGTACATTTGTAGATGTCTACTTCCTGTAAAGGGCACAATGAAAATTCACGCAGCTGTTGGCATCACAGAGGGAAAAAGCATGACAAAAGGCTTAACTTGTGCTTCGGGGATGATGGATTCAAGAGCACAGTTGCATGCCCGTGGGAGATTTATAATTTATTGTGACTTCTCGTCTCCATGAGTGAAATATTCTTGAGTGGACGTAAAACAAGATTGATTGATTATTTATTGTTTTACGTCCCACCGAGAACATTTCACTTATATGACCGCCCTATTCAATCGCCTCTTACGACACGCAAGGGGATGCTGAGGACCTATTCTAACCCGGCAATGGTGACGTCTCCGTATGAGTGAAATATTCTCGGTGGGACGTAAAACAATATCAATCTAACACGGATCCCCACAGGTCCGTAAAACAAGAAATAATCAATCATACACATTTACTGAGTTTTACAGAGATATACTTTAATTTTCTATCATTTAAAATTCTTGAAATAAAAGTATTGAAATATATATTTTTAAAAAAAATGTACGTAAAATGTCTCAATATAACTTCTAGAAAATTTAGCAAAATTTGAAAAATTGTTTAACTTCTGAAATTATTTTTACTATTACAAAAGAAAAAGTTATTAATAGATTTTTCATTGAATGTTTGTTTTGTCGTCCTTGCATAGCTTGAATTGTTGTCTTTTGATTTTATTAAAACATTTTCATACTTTAATTAGCGTTTTCTTCCTTTATCGAGTTAAATGCAATACAAAAGGGTCTCGTAAATTACTTCAGGCATTTTATATTACTCCATTATAAAATCAATAACTCTTTTTTTCTGTACGTCCTGAGCTGCAGATTTTTTTCAGAAAATATCTGTGATATAATCGGCAACACATGACCGGTCAACAGGGGATGCTTAATTCTCCTAGCCACTTGATCCCATCTCTGGTGTGTCCAGGGGTCCGTGTTTGCCCAACTCTTGTTTTTGTATTATATTACAAGATTGATCACTGTTCGTTATCTTTGCCTTTACATACACATATAAACCATGAAAAATGCTTTATACAGTTTATATTTCAACTTCTTAAAGTGTCAGTTTGCTGTATTATTAATATGAGAATCAGTGATTCACAATATATACATTTGTGTGTACTGACATGCAACATGGCGTGTTCAGTATTGGGTTAAAAATAAATTTAACCAAAACTTTGACAACTGATTTGACCCTATTTGATACACGATACTGTCTTTGAAAAGCATGAAGCTAGGATGCCATCTTGAAAATTTCCGGAATATCGAACCCAAACTTGTTAGAGATTGAAAAACGAAGTCGACAAGAATTAAGGACTGTAATTGATTAAACAAGGAGCAGGCCTTGACTGTCACCGGAGTATTCATAGCCCCCAGGGATTCTCATACTTCAATATTGAAGCTCTTTTTGTATCCCCTTTCAAATATGCACATGATCCTCGCATACACACAAGGAGATTATCGATTTCAATTCTGCACAAAGCCAACGTTCAGTGGCGGATCCAGGATTTGTCGAAAAAGGGCGCAGGGGGGGGTGATTGACTATTAATTGTTTTACGTCACCACCGAGAATATTTCACTCATAGGGACGTCACCAGTGGCCGGTGAAAAGGGGGGGGGGGAGGCGTCCGTGAAAAGGAAAAGTTCATAAACTTAAGGTCTGGATATCAAAGCGGGGGCACCAGGGGGCAAGCCCCCGGAAGCTCCCGGTTTTTAAGCTTTTTAAAGTTACTTTTAGAGTTAAGTCTATAACTGATAATAAGTTTGGTCACCAAAAGTGGGGGGGGGGGGGGGGTGCCCCCCCCCCCTCTATAATCCGCCACTGGAATGTGTTGCGTATAGTCATTACCTCTGTATGACTTTTGACCCTACAGTAAATGTCAGATATTACAACTGTAGTGAACGCAAATGAGCATAAGAAGATGTGGGTGGCGAGGGTTATCCTTTAAACTGGCAAAGTATAACGAACAGTGCATCAATCGCCGCATAGTCCCAAACAGATAAAAAACTAGAGACTGTCCATTTCGGGACTAATACCGCCGCAGGAGCACACAATATATTATACGGATTAACATTTCTTTTTTGAAGAATTTATCGATGTGTAAACTCTGGACATTTTACGTCACAAACCTGAATAAAAGTGCGAAGCACTTTTATGTTAAGGTTTGTCGTAAGTAAGAAATGTCCATGAGTTTACAACATCGGATAAATTCTTCAAAAAGAATAGCAACTTTTATTCAGTTGTGACTAAAATGTCCAGAGTTTACACTCGCATTAAATTCTTCCAAAAAGAAATGCTTTAATCTTATATATTCCAAATTGTTCATCTGTATGAACATTGTAAAAAATTTGAATAGTTTCCGTGCGTACGTTGTTTTGTTTTCATGCGCTATTGGTGACGATCTACGTTTTTCGATTTTGTTGATGTGTAATTCTCGTTTCGATTTAAATTTTATTCGCAATCAAAACCATCCGTAATAAAGGACAGTTGGAATATAATGGAAATAACCCAATCGGAATCACGCTCGTACATTTTCCCGTAACCGGTAAATTAGACCTCGGAAACGTTTGATCGGCGCAAGAATGCAATCAATCGATGCATTTTTTCGGCCGGAAGACGCGCATGTGGATGACGTTTAAAGGCTAGAACCGAATGCCCTATAAAATGTATTTATTTAGAAGTATGATATGTTGTGACTTATATATATAGTTTTTTGAATACAATTAAACGTCTTTTTCAACTCAACTGCAATAAACATTGGCTTTGTATAAAATTGATATTATTGGACATATGCTTAGCTATCTTCAAATGCTATGTTTCAAATCGTAACGTATGTTTTGACTGTGACGGTCAAAGTAACCGTTTGGTTAACACACTTTTTGATGCGCTCAATCTACATACGAGGGGTTAATTTTCGTTACGGGAATAAGCCGATAGTTTACGATTGGGAAATAACCCAGACTTCCTCAGATTAAATAGAATAAGTTGTCTATTGGCCATCTAGTATAATATTTTTTTTTTATTGAAAATCTTCCCTAAAAAATTAATGAAATCAATTTAAATACTAAACCATCTACTTGTGATCGCTCAATACAAACATTATATACAAATAAATTATAAAGAAATTTTCAAAGTATTTCATTGTTTATCAGATTATCTCGTTCTGATCCCAACCCCCAACACCTCCCCTTCGACAGAAAATAGAAATAATTTATGTTGATATATCTTATGCATGTAGTACATTCAATAAAAATAAGGTCATTAAAGTTATTTCACTTGAAAAATGCATGTTTAATTTGTTTTTGAAATACAGCTCAAAAGAGACAACACACCCACCCCCCCTATTTCTTACAACTTTAAAATATTCAATTCAAAATAAGAAATGCGTAAATAGCAATAAAAGCTCTAGTCAAAAAACAATGCACTTAAAACAATATTTATATCAAGTCCTCTTCATGAATTTTTAACAAAATACTTTTTATCATGTAATTGATAATATGACCAGTCCATAAGTGGAAAAAAAGCTCCATAAATTGGAGAGAATCTTGTCCAATCAATATGAATACAGTGCAGACATCTTCATATAGTGATTAATCAATGTACAAATATTTTCCGAAAAATCCATGCACTGGTTTCTTTGAACATGGTCGGGACAAAATATCTAAGTTCAAATATGGAAAAAAAGCCTGTAAATGAAAAAAAAAAATGTCCATCCAAATGAAAATTAGCCAGGTGCACATCTTCATATCGTGATCAATGTGTAAATAATTTTCAGAAAAAATCTGCACTGGTTTCTTGAGGAACATATGCCCGGACAAATCCAGTCTACAGACAGACGGACATGCTGATTATATACCCCCGCAAACTTCGTTCTGCCGGGTGTATACATTGTACACAAGAGTTGGGTAAAACCGGACCCCGGACACACCAAGAGGTGGGATCAGGAGGAGTAAACATCCCTGTTGGCCGTCACACCCGCCGTGGTCCATAGTCTTGATCAAGGCCCACCGAACAATCCGTAGTCAAATCCATGTGTGAAAGGTTTACTCACAGTAATTTCTAGTTTGATATTGTAAATATTGGGCATCGATACTGTTGAATGTTTCCAGGTTCACGAGGGAAGTATGAAACATAACTTATGTAGTAGGTCTGGTGAACAACATCTGCATAGCCGCTTACATTTTAATGGAAGGTCCTCTGTCTCCATAATCGAAGATCTCATTGATTTTCTGTCATGTCTTTTGAATAATATACATAATAGTATAATAATGTATTATAACTCTCTCTTTCTTTCTACCTCAGCAGTACCTTCCGCTGTTCACTTTTCAGATCGTTTCGCATTCTTTATCCTTTCCTTTTTTCTCATTGAGGATTTTTTAGCCAAAAACACACCACATTGCTGTTAGAGTCAACAAGGCCACTGTCAGAAATAAAATCGCTTAACTGAAGGTTTAAATACCTGAGTTTCAAAGATCCAAGAGACGCTGAAAATATTTTTGATAAAATCTAAACCAATTCAAGCTTGGTATCTGGATTTTTACCAGTCCGTTGTGTTTGAAGAAAGTTTGCTAATCCGACCGCATTTTTACTGGTCTCGGACCTACCCTGAGATTGCGTTTACAGGCTTCAGTTTACTTTTTCAACATCTGTAACTCCAAAACCTCTGGATTCTACAGCACAAGTGTATCTTGAAGTTGATATTAAAAGCTAATGCTAGAGTCCTCATTAACCAATATCTAATGTAGGTTTTGGCAATCAAGGTCTTCCAACAGTCTGTTGGACATTCGCAATGGCACAGAATTGTGCTCCTTTATCTAGCTGCACCTATTTTTTAGCTTCGTCCACAGACGATGTCCGGAGAGCTATTGTCATGACCCCGGTGTCGGTCAGCGTCACAAAACTTTAACCTGGGCTATATCTTTTAAACCAAGGGGGGACAGAGCTATTTGATATTTCACATATAGTGCCTCATGATGGACCTTTGTTTTTGACCCTAGTGGTACAAAACTTTTGACCTAGTGACCTTTGACCTACTTTTCAAAAACTTAACCTGGGCTATCTATTGAACTAAAGGGAATAGAGCTTTGATATTTCATGTATAGATGCCTCATGATGAGACCTTTGTTTTTGGGTACCAAACCTGTGATCTTGACCTTGGACCTACTTTTCAAAAACTTTAACCTGGGCTATATTTTTGAAACTAAAAGGAAATAATGGTTTTGATATTTCATGTATAGATTCCTCATGACGAGACCTTTGTTTTGGTACAAACTTTTGACCTAGTGCCTTGACCCTACTTTTCAAAAACTTTAACCTGGGGCTAATATCTTTTGGAAGCAAAGGGATAGGGCTTTGATATTTCATGTAAAATGCAGTCATGAGAAGATCTTATTTTGGTACTAAAGTGACTTTCTGAACACCTAGTGAACTTGGATTTTGACCTACTTTGCCAAAAACTCCTTAGCTTGACTATATCATTTGAACTAATGGGATTAGAGCTTTCATAATTCACTATATAGATTGCTCATCATCATGACTTTTGTATTGATACCACGAGCTTTTTGACGCTAAGTGACCTTGACCTTTACACGTTTATCTTACTTTTCAAAAACCTTACTAGGGTTATATCTTTTCGAACCAGGAATGAGAAGGTTTATGATTTAAACACATTAAATGCTCAATGAAGAACCCTTTGACCGAGACTTTTTGACTCTCGCGAACTTGGCATTAGATATTGATTACTTTTCAAACATTTGATATGGGAATAATTTTTTCAAAATGAACCCAGAGGGATGGGGCTTTGGCTTTTCACAATAGGATGCTATCTATTGGTAACAATATTTTTTACCTTATTTATCCTTTGAAATAAATTTCAAAATCAAACCTGGAGTTTTTCTTTTGAACAAAGAGGGATATCTGGAGGGCTTTTTGATTATTTCTAAACAAATGTAATCTTTTCAAAGACATTTCATTCACTACCAGAGCTATTGACGCTTGTGATTTGGACGTTTAGCCTTAAGGGGGAATACCCGGGAGGGGGGGGGTCTTCGTAAATTTTAATGGGTAGGGATGTGCCGCTGACATTGCAACGACCCCACCTTTTCCACCTATATTTAGATTTGAGCAATTGTATACCTTTCATATAATTTTCTGTTCAACATGGTGATTTTCCACTATGACAAAACAAAGACCTTTTCCCTATGAACAAACAATGAAAACTGCTCAAAAGCTGATCAAATTAGAAGGCCCTTCATAATAATTAATTGAGTAAACATTAACCTTATCATATATTTCTATACCTTGTCATATATATCCTCTTAGTGGAAAAAAGGCTACTATTCCACGCGGCAATCCTATCTAAATTGGTATATAGTATGCCCCCCCATCCCCGGGGGGATAGGTAGATAGTCATGCTGCCCTTGGCGAGCTATGTTTCTTCTGACAAACTCTCGTTATTCTTATGAGGCAAATTCAATTAAAAGCTCCTACATGAAACAGAAGAAATCTCTAGCGGTGGCCTTTAATTCACTATCTATCAATAATATACCGGGTCGCGGTGCTCAGTGGAAGAGCTCTCACCCTCGTTATCGGTAGCTCGTGCGTTCGAGCCCCGTGCTCGGCCGCGTCAATACTTAGAGACCGGAAAATAGGTAGTCAGGATTGCCCTTCGCTCAAGAGCTCGGCATTTAGAATTGGAGAAATCACGGGCCTTTTCTGGACATGAGCTTCAAAACGGAAGCATTGTGTGGCACGCTAAAGAACCCTCACTGCTAAAAGCCATGAAGTGCTAACATAGGTCTAAATTTGCAGCCCTTCACCGGCAATATGACGTTTCAATATGATAAAAAATTCTCGATTGACGAAAAACTTACAAAAATAATCTATCAATAATAATGATTTCCATTCATTGTCGATTCAATATATCCAGGAACTAGAAATAAAGGACACCACAGTGTTTTCCGTGTCTATTTCGTACTTTGGATAGTTTATTGAACATTGACATTAACGGCAAACTAACTACTCACTTTATGACAAACGGGACGATTTCAGCTTCTCCATCGTCACTTCCCAAATTTATGTTAGCAATATTCGCATCCATCACTGCATATGTGTGTATTTTCTCAACTTATTCGATACGCAAGAGCTTTTCTGGCGTATGATGCAGTTTTGAATCGAGGCTAAGCTACTTACAGGAACAAGTTGGTTGCAGGGGTTTAACAGTCACGTTAAAGGCAGCATTTCGGTAATTCTACTGTCGTTATAAATTAGTTTACCAATATGACCTACCATTGAGTCAAATGCTGTCTGAATTGTTTCACAGCCATTGTAAACCGTTTTCACCACACTGATTTGACTACGATTGTTCCGTTTAGCCTGATTCAAGACTATGGGCTTCACGGCGGGTTGTGACCGGTCAAACCAAGGGATGCTTATTCCTATCACTAGGGCTACGAGTGATTCCACCTTCTGTGTGTGTCCAGGGGCTTTGGTGCTTGCCCAACTCTTGTTTTTGTATCTGTAAAACTCTGATTCCCCTATTGGGCCCATGGTACCCCCACGGGGGTCATGATTGAAACAAACTTGAATCTCAATTATATCATCGAGCTTTCATATATATTTCAGCTTCTCTGGCCCAGTGGTTCTTGAGATTGATTATTTATTTTTTCAGTCCCACCGGAGAATATTTCACTCATATGGAGACGTCACGCCAATTGCGGTGAAGGGCTGCAAAATGCAGGCTTGATGCTCGGCACTCAGGGCCTTTGTGAGCAGGAGGATCTTTAAAATCGTGCTGAAGAAGAATTCTTTTTTAAAGATTTTCCTTATATATTCACTATTTTCGCAGATTTTTCCCTATATAATCATTGTACAACTTTAATCCCCATATTGGGCCCCCATCTTATCCCGGGGGTCATCGCATTTGAACAAACTTGAATCTCCACTATACAAGGAAGCTTTCATATAAAATTCCAGGCTTTTCTGGCCTAGTGGTTCTTTGATTAGAAGATTTTAAAATATAAATCATCATGTAAGACTTTAAATCCCCTACGGGGCCCCATCGTACCCGGGGGTCATGATTTGACCAAATTTGAATCTCCACTATATCAGGAAGACTTTTCAAACTAAATCAGCTTTCTTCTCTGGCCCAGTGGTTCTTGAGAATAAGATTTTAAAAGATGTTCCCTATATAATCATATGTAAAAGTTGATCCCTATTGGGGCCTCATCGTAACCCCGGGGGTCAAATGATTTGAACGAAACCTAATATCCACTATATCAGGAAGCTTTAGTAATAAATTCCAGCTTCCCTGGCCCAGTGGTTCTTGAGAAGAAGATTTTTAAAGATTTTTCCTATATAATCATATGTAAAGTTTGATCCCCTATTGGGGCCCCAATCGTACCTCCCCAGGGGTCATTGTTTTAACAAAACTTGATCTGCACTATATCAGGAAGCTTTCATATGAATTCAGCTTTTCTGGCCAGTGGTTCTGAGAAGAAGACTTTTTAAATGAACACCACCCTATTTTTGCATTTTCATGATTATCTCCCCTTTGATGAGGGCCTGGTCCTTCATTTTGAACAACTTTGAATCCCCTTCACCCAAGTGATGAATTTGTACAATTTGGTTAAATTTGGCCCAGTGGTTTCTGGAGAAGAAATCTGAAAATGTCAAAGTTAACAGACAGACGGGACCGTACAGAGACGAACAAAAGCGCGATCAGAAAAAGCTCACTTGAGCCTTCGGCTCAGGTGAGCTAAAATTTATCCTGCTGAATAAACTGTAAATCAAGAATTTAACAACTGTTAAGAATGATATTGATGTATGTGTATCAATAAAAAAACAAAAAAAGAAACAAACTGTGAAAAAATGTTTTTAACAAAACTATTGACAATTCCACATAAGTTTCTCTCTAACATTTTACACCTCATTAACATCTATCTCTCGCTTTTTCTTTCTATAAAAAAACCCAAAACTTCCACATAGCATATTTGATTATCATTAAAATTGTACCTGTATATGATTTATATTGTATAGCATGTAATCGAGAATAGTTGTGCAATATTTAAATGTTAATTCGGTTTTGGTAAGAATGATATTGATGTAATGAAAAATCAATAAAAAGAAGAAAAAAAAAGAGTTATGGTTGAAACAGATTAAAATCATTGACGCGAATTAAAATTCAATGAAATAAAGATTCAACCGGGTGTACAATTTGAGTATCATTCTAAATGACCCTACTTGTGTCCATACCACGCAGTTCACTTCAGTAATAATCTCGAGGACCATGCTCCGTCATTTTTTCTCTCGATCGAACGCGAAGCAAGACGGGTATATATTAAAATCACCCGATATCCTGAGAGCTCGTGTATCCGTATTACAGTATGTTTTTAGCTCACCTGAAACCGAAGGTTCAAGTGAGCTTTCCTGATCGCCTGTTTTGTCCTTGCGTCTGTCCGTTAACTTTTCACATTTTCGACTTCTTCTCAGAAACCACTGGGCCCAAATTCAACCAAATTGGTACAAATCATCCTTGGTACGGTGATTCAAGTTTGTTCAAATGAAGGACTGTGCCCCCCTTTCAAAGGGGAGATAATCACGAAAAAGCAAAAAATGGTGGTGTCATTTAGAAATCTTCTTCAAGAAACCACTGGGCCAAGAAAAGCTGAAATTTATAATGAAAGGTTTCCTGAATAGTGGGGATTCAAAGTTAGTTCAAATCATGACTACCCGGTGGGTTACGATGGGGCCCCAATAGGGGATAACTTTTTACATATGATTACTAGGGAAATCTTTTAAAAGTCTTCTTCTCAAGAACCACTGCGCCAGGAGAAGCTGAAAATTTATATTGGAAAGCTTCCTGATATATTGGAGATTCAAGTCTTGTACAATCATGACCCCCGGGGTACGGTGGGGCCACAATAGGGGATCAGAAGTTTTACATATGAATTATATACGGGAAAATCTTTAAAATCTTCTTCTCAAGAACCAACTGGGCAGAAAAGCTTCCTGATATAGTAAGATGAATGTTTTGTTCCAAATCATGACCCCAAGGGGCTTAATGTGGGGCCAACAAAAGGGTATCAATATTTACATGCAGAATTATATCAGGGAAATTTTTAAAATCTTCTTACATTGAACCAGACGAGTGGATATTTACTGAAAAGCTTCCTGATATGGAGTAAGATTTAAGTTTATTTTAGATAATGCTTCCCCATCTCCGAGGGTTGCGTGGGCCACAATAGGGGAATTAGAGTTGCTACCACTGTCCTTCTTTTGTGAGCAGTGCTTAGGTAGCGATAGGCCCATGGGGCCTCTTGTTAATATATAGTCATTGATTATTATTCTTTTTAAACGTTTCAAACTTAGCTTCTTTGAAAAGTGGTGAACTTGTTTGTATAGAATTATACTATTCATACATGTACGTATTTAATTGTTAATTTATGAAGAATTTTCTAGACGATGATCTCAAAGGTTTTTATTTTACCAACAAAATTGAATCCTGTTTTAAAATTTATGTCAAAATCTAATGTAATTTTAACCAGTTTTCTATCTCGATCCAAAAGCTCTTTGATTAAAAAACATTATGAAAAATAAAAATGATCAAATTTTGTCCTCTGTAAATTATTGCAAAATATGAACATAATGGAGTCTTTTAATAGCATATTTATTTAAAATATTAGTTTGTAGCAGATAATATATAAAGCATTTGAAAAATTTAAACCACCATTGTAATTTCGTTCCTGCAGTTGTTTTTATAAATGAAGCATATAGACTGTTTCCCATCTTCTCTACTAAAAATTGATACCATTTGAAACCATTTACTTTCAGAAGTTGGAAAACTCTTTTTCTTGGAGATAAGAATATTGTACATTTCTTTAGAACCTTTTCTTAGATTGGACAAGAGCGGAAAATCCTTTTATATAATTTTGTTATTCGTGTTGCATATGTTTCTTCTATCTGCTGGCAAACAAGATCAGAAAATTGCAAGAAGTTTTACGTTTCCTGTAGATATTTTCCCTTTGAAGTCACATATGACAGAAAATGAATTGTCCCCATATTACATAGGGTTCCCCAATGTGTATTATATTATCCTTATAATACTCTTTATGGGTATGTAAACTTACAATTTTCAAATCTGGGTTGGTACAAAATGATCAATCCATATTTTTAGATTACATTTGTCTGCATACTTATACTCAATCCATTGGTTAGATTATTGTCTGTTTTACGTCCACTCGGAAGAAAACAATTTCACTCATAAGAGACGTCACCCATTACCGTGAAGGGTTACAAAATTTGGCCTACATGTATGCTCGGCAATCAGGGCCTTTGAACAGGGAGGGATCTTATCGTGTCACACCTGCTATGACACGGACCTCGATTTTCCCGGTTTCATCCAAATCCGCCCCATTCAGTCGCCTCTTAACGACAGCAAGGGGATGCTGAGGACCTAATTCTAACCGGATCCCCACGGGTTTACGTTACAATGTTTCTTTGAATACCGCGTTAAAAAATAGTCTGTATAGCATCAAAAATGGCATCCACCATCAAGCAAAGAGGCCCATGGGCCATATCGCTCACCTTGAGCACTGCTTCATAAGAAGACCAGTAGTAGCAAACTAATCCCCTCTTGTGGCCCCACCCTCGGAGGGGGGGGGGGGGAGAAGGCCATTATTCTTAGACGTTTTCTAACTCCCCCTATTCGCGCAGCTTTAAAGTAAATGCAACTGTCGGTTCAATGAAAAGAAGATTTTAAAAGAAGTCCCTATACATGGTTATATTTGCATGAAAAATATTGATCCCTTATGTGCCCCACAATACCCCCTGGGGGTCATGATTTGAACAAAACTTTTATCTTCAACTATAAATCAGGAGCTTTTCTGGCCAGTGGTTTTGAGAAGCTTTCAGTTCCCTATATACTCCCCCTCACTGCTCACTTTGATCCTAATTGTTGGTCCCATCGTACCCCCTGGGGCAATGAAATTGAACAACTTAAATCTTCACTTCAATGAAAACTTTCCATATAATTTCAGCTTTTCTGCCCCGTGGTTCTGAGAAGAAGATTATTTAAATGACACCACTCTTTTTTTTTTGTGATTATCTCCACCTTTGATGGTGCCTGGTCCTTCATTTGAACAACTTGAATCCCCTTTACCCAAGGTGATTTTACCCAGTTTGAGTTCAATTTGGCCGCAGCGGTTCCTGGGAAGAAGTCCGAAAATGTGAAAACGTTAACTAGCAGACCGGACGGACAAAAGGCAAAGATCAGACTAGGTCACTTCGGCTTAAGTGAGCTAATAAAAACGGCATCCACCTACATGTAACAGCATGAATTTCGTTCAAGTATGAGCTAACAAATGGCATCCCAGGATTTACGATACGTTTAGAGATTACATTTTAATGACTGTTACCTTCACCTTTTTTGTATCCACTACATAAACAGCATGAATTTCCTCTGTAATTTAAGCAGATGGTCAAGAATAGTCTTGAATTTTTTTATGGGCAGCTCTTTTCCTCATATTGCAATTGCCTTTCAGTAATAAATAAATAGTTTGTTCAAGAAAAAAAATCTCTGGTACTTTTTTGCCTCCACTGTGAAATGGCCCGGGACATATAAGTCTGTCAATTCTTTCTGCCTCAATATTTTGTCTCGCAACTCCTCCACATCATAATCTTTATCTTTTGAATTTTATTACAAACGTGATTTCTTTAAGAAATCATTAATATATAACGTAAATGTGAACCCCGAAATCTGCCCGTTCAAAATGTAAACGCCACGAGAAATAAGCCTTAAAAAAGACTGACGTTTTCTACAACGTGGCAGTTCTATAAAATGGAAAGAGGAAAACGCATAGTCACTTAGCGATCCTCCATGTTCGTAAGTAAATAGCTATACATGTATTCGACTGTATTTCTTGAACCGTAAATAGCAAAAATTATGGCATGTTATTAA
Organism: Ostrea lurida; assembly: GCA_903981925.1. Classification (NCBI taxonomy): domain Eukaryota; kingdom Metazoa; phylum Mollusca; class Bivalvia; order Ostreida; family Ostreidae; genus Ostrea; species Ostrea lurida. Next base: position 14,186 of record CAJDSM010149865.1, read on the forward strand.
ATACGTATCTGTATGCTATTGTTAAGCAAAGAGAAAAAGGCTTATGTGTATACATCGGCTAAACACTAATAACTAGTACTGCGCATGCCTACATCCAGGCTGACTTTGTTATTTTTCATGATTGGTAATATTATACAATTATAGCATGTTGAATGAGGTCAATTTCATGGTTTTATAGCACTAAACCCTGAGTACAATATTGACCGAGGTCTATGTTGTACTCAGGGTTTGGCTATAAAACCATGATTGACCGAATTCAACATCTCCTAAAATGTTTTATTAATTTTTTTTAACAAGTTTGCCTGCAATACTATCACACTATTTAGTATAAAATGCAACGCTAAAATTCATTGATTTAGCACTATAATTCTGCGTACAATAGAAAGTTGAAAGTTTAGTACTATAGATTATGACGTCACAATAGAAAGCTGACGTAACGAAAGTGGTGTTATTTTAGGAAACATCAGGTCAACTCGTATTTGTGGAATTCGG
>CAJDSM010149903.1:572-11090 GCA_903981925.1 Ostrea lurida
CATTTACCTGATGAAGATATATATAGGGTTTGCGGTGGGTGTGACAGGTAACATGCTTACTTGACCCCACCTCTGGTGTATACAGAGGTCCGTGTTTTCCCTATTTGTATTATTTATAGGGTTTGTGAGATTGATCGCTGTTCGTTATCTTTGCCTTTATAATTGATCATTGATTCGTTATTTCCAGCATTGTTCACACTAAAGAAACAGATGGATCAATTCTGGAAGAAGAGAGGATTATACAGGGACAGTTAAGAAGGGAAGTGGTCCGGGAGGTGAATAAACAAGCCCAGGTAAGCAAGTAAAAGTCTGAAATCTAGATGTAAAACTCCTATAGATGCTTTAGGTAACCATGGCAGAATCCAATAATTAATACTGAGGCGGAAGTTTGAACATCGTGTTAAACAAGTAATCATAATTTCCAAACAACAATAAAACAAAAGATTGAGTGTAGAAGGGCAAACAAACCGATAATAAGTGTAAGCAGAAGATGAACAAGGGATTGTATAGGTTAGACTAAGGGAGTGGATTGACGTTACCGATATTGTTTTATAGAACAGGATATTTGTACTTCAACTAGTATCTGAATCATTTAGTTTGGTTAACGTTCTATATTCTATACAGAGAGTATCTGATGGTTTCGTTATTGAAGGGAGATATGCACTAGTAAAACAAGCCATCAATTCTCTTCAAAGAAAATAGCTAACCGTCCTAACAGTTGCTTGGTATTTTTATATTTATATTCAGAAAAATCCTTTTTAGTTTATATTTTGGATGCTTCATATTGTAATATGTTCTTTTCATAAAATATATATTTTCTTTTCTTCGTAATCTGGATATTGACAATTTAGTTCTTTCAATTTTATATTTCTATATATAATCAATTGTTTCAGTTTCTGTCTTGTATGGGAGGACAAACTATCTGTCCTACAGTCTTTCCCATTAAACGCACATACTTATAGAATGATGAAAGATATGAATTCGTTTGGGAAGTTAGAAATGTATGGTTGACCGAATCTTGTTAGGACCCTCATTCTGATAGTCGTTGAACTAGGCAAGAATTAAACCTGCAGTGCTTTTGAGTTTACAAGGAATTACTCTGTATCTAGCTCGTGTTGAAATAAAATTGACCTGTTGTAGGGAGGGGGGGGGTGCAAAATATATTATTTATTTTACCAAATGAATAATAATACAACAAAATGAATGTTAACAAACAATGTCGGCTATGTTCTTATGAAATTTAATGCAATAACGAACTAAAGTGCAGACGGAGAATAACTCGTTTTTGCACTTGGAAAAGCTCAAAACTCTTATTAAAGAAAGAAATGAGGGAGGGGTGGGAGTTCACTGGATAAAGGAATTACCCGTCCACTCAGGAATAACCTGACTTGACACTAACCTCAAAATCAGTTAATGTAAGGAACAATCTACTTTTATTAACAATGTCAGAAAACTATGAATTACAAAACGGAATTTGCATTGTTAAAAAGAAACTAGTCCTTGATAATGATCTGTCCTTAATGACGTAACGAAATAAGTGTACAGGTCAATATTTTCGTTCTTTTTGCCTGATAGGTAAATTTAGTAAATATTTGCTATTGACCTGACGATCTAACAATAAAGAAAAAAAAACCAGTTTTGGCCTAAAATAATCTACAGTTCTATTAAGAGCGTGAATTTATTTCAATAAAGAAAAGGACAGACTTTACTTTCTTTTTTTTTTAAGTCAGTGATACGAAAAATATATATAATTATAGAAGTTAAATTGATATATTACAATCAATCGTGTTGATACAAAGTCCCATACCAAATACAGAAAGCCCAATCGTAGTGAACCGTTTAATACATGAGGCATATGTCTGAATTCTTACATTTCCCCTCTACAATATTTTGTTGTCCCTCACCAAAACATAAACAAGATCAACCTATACATAAGGCTTTGATTGAAGCCATCTGATAACAATACTTGAACTAATACACATCTTTACATTAAATTACTTTATTCAAGGAACCTAACATTTAACATTATCTCATAGTTGCATTTACATTCATTCAAATCCACAAAATGTTACTGTTCAAATATAAACTTGAGAGCACACCTGTGAAAGATCACCGTCATCTATACTCACCGGTCACCCTCTCTTCTGGACTGCTTGCAATACCTCCTTTCTTTCTCGCTCTACCTCAATGACCCCCACCACCCACCCCCCCACATCTTTCTCTCGTACTCACCAGTCGAGCGGTGGGCTACCCAGTGGTTTAAGTAATAAGGAGCTCTCCGCTCGTAGATCAGGGAGGATTCTGAATTTCCAGACCAGTCTTCGAACTGGCCGCGTCAAAACTAGAAAACGATTTAAAATAGAGTAAAGATGTAAATACATTGCCGCCAGAAGAGACTCGGCAATATAGAAGGTGAGAATCACGGGTCTGGATAGGTACGAACACTTATAAAAAAAGCGGGGGATCCGTGTCGCAGCAAATCAGGTGTGGCAACGCAACAACGGACAACCTCACTACTAAAGCTCGATGAAGTGCATAAGCAATATAAAAGCATAGATCATAAAGGAGTAGGCCCACGAACGTAGGAAAATCTGCCCCCAAAATAAGATAAAAATAAAGAGAATATTTCAACAAAATTTATTCTGCAAAAATAGCCCATGTATTGATAGATTTATCAGGAGTGATAAAATTTTGGAGTTGTGCATTATGTGTATCTAAGATTTAATGCCCCAAACTATGGTAAAATATCATAAAATCCAAAATTTTTGCTTAAAATTCACCACTTTGTGAATTAAAACGAAAAATTCCGTTTATTAGAGCAAAACAGGCTTGGAAAACCCAGAAGATGTTTTATAAAAAATTCGAACCTTCCTGGCATTACATATTTAAACTGGACAAAAATAAAATTTGCGAGTCAAGGCGCGTGTCATCTAACCAAAATTTTCGTTAAAGTATTCACAAAAAATGAGTAAAAGGTGTAATGAGAAAAAGGTGATTTTTAGCAAATTACTTGCATACATTTGTAGATAATTCTGATGTTTGGAGAGGCAAACTAGAAAAATCTAGAAAACTAGATACACCAATGTTAAAAGAACTAACCAAAATATATATATCACCCTGATAATGCTAATCATTAAAAAATGGGCAAAAATACTTTGCCAAGAATAAAAATATTGTTGAAATTTTCATTTTAATTTTACCATTTTTTGAGCGGCAATAAATCCACCCTTAATCGTAGGGCACTACTCCTTTTGCCAGCCTTCATCGGCAATATGAGTGATCGTACTAAATCATGAGTTGAAAAATATCTCAAACGGAAGGACAGAGAAAACAAAGACAAATAAAACTCTCAGTCCAGACCAATTCCAGCGTTCCTCCACCGCTTCAGACCGAGATCCAGCCAAGCACTACCAAAACATAAAAAATCAAAGTATGAAAGAAGATAAAAAAGTCAATAAATTATGTGAAATTAATTTGAAATTGGCGGACGTGGGAGATTTCACTAATTCTACTTTTCTGTCAGAGTTTTACGAAGGAAATATAATATTCTACAACTTTGACACAATTATTGAATTGTCCTGCCAATTCAGATTGTTTAGGTTTAATGCACATTAAATCAGTTATAATTACGAAAATTTTAATGAACAATTATTTTGTGTCTAGAGCACTGTGGCTGATCGAATAATAATTTTGGGGTGTTTTTTTTTTTTTTTTGTTTTTAGAAAATCAAAACAGATACCCTTGACTTTGCTGGCAGGTATGTGTTTTTTGTGATTGGAGGTGTCCATATCCTTTTGGGTACATCATATAAATATATCATCAGAAAGTTCTGGCTCATGAAACGGGGAATAGGGAGTACTATGGCCATATAGAAACTTTTTCTGTGATCCATCGAGCTAATGGTCGGAATAATTTTTTCCAGTTTTTGAAACCAGCCCTTTTTTGAGTAGTGTTTTTAAGATAAGCAAACAAGAGACCTTCCCTAAAGCAAACCACGAATGATGTTTTGGCTATGATTCTAATATAACAATATTTGGCAAAAACAATTTTTTAGTTCAAGGTAGCTTATTATTGAGAAATATTTGTGATGGCTAGAGTATAGTTGTAATAGATTGAGACGAGAAAAAAGTTGTCAGTTTGCATTTTCGCCTAACTGGGAATTTTACAATAAAAAGATACTTTATAAGAACAACAAATCAAGCTCTACACTTGCATTGTTCTCTAGCAAACGTGTTTATATACACTCGCCACTTTGGTGCGCAACATAAAAGAATACGGAAAAGAGCAACCAGAGTTTTATATGTGTCCACCCATCAGGGTAGAAAATGACATGTGCAGCTTGGCTCCAGGAGTTTGCCCAACGCAAGTCGTAATTTCCAAGGAATGACGGAGTTATGTTCCTGACCCAGCTGGATATGTTCCGAAATCCTGGTCCACTAGCGCTGTTGCTCTCTCCCCAAGAGAGTACAGTCAAAAAGGAGAAGAGAATTGGAATCGAGTAGAGTTCGATAATATAAATAGATTTCATGCAAATTTAAGCAAAAACCATTTCAAGGACTCAAGACGTTCACAACGATTATGATGGTTATTCTAAATTCATAAATAGATAGGCACTTAATTTCTCCTGTCATCTGTTCACAGAGTAAACCATATGTTTAAAGAATCAACAAAGAGTCATGATGTTTGAATATATAGTTTTAAAAGCGACTTTCTTGTTTATATCCAAGGTGTTTCAACAAATATTAGTGAAGTGTGATAATCGTAGTAAGGAATGACATCTTGAATATAAACATTGCTTCGCAGACTGTTTCAAATCTATACATATATCTTTGGAGAAATATATGTTCTCCATTATATCATATTATAGAATCGAGGGAGGTAATAGAAACTAATACCATATCTTTGACACACAGTGGGAGTGTAGTGATAGGCGAATGTGACGTATTCCAAGACAGCACAGATTTGCGAACTACCCGTGATGTTTTCGATGATAACCAACCGTAATTATTTATGAACTTTTAAGTAACATTTCAATGCTTCAGCTATATTGAGTATGTTCTAATTGGTCTCCTTCCAATATCATCGTGTTTAGAGTTATATGTTTCTCCATCGGCACAAATAGTTAAGAAGAAAGCCATAGTATGCTACAGTGCACTTCTCCTATAGAAATTGTCGCTTTGTGCACAATCATGACACTATGAGTCATGACCCTTAGGCCAATATTCCGGCAAACTTGAGCACAAATCAAAGTCCACACCCAGAATGTAGACCTAGGTAAAACCAATCCAGAGATGGACTCCATCAATAAAGTAAATGACAAGTGTGATTGGGCGAAGAGGATTACTACCGTAACTGTGCTATAATAACTCAAACTACTCTGGAAGGCTCCTCTAGATGAATCCAACTCAAATAAAATTCAGGAATTAATGACCCAAAATCGCAATTCTCGGATCTAATTTTATCTTAGCAAGAGAGACATTCCCACAATTCCATGAAGATACCCTGAATAACGATCACTAAGGCCCATTTACTATAAAAAGTCAGACAGAAAGGAATGTTCAATTCTTATCTAAAAGATGTAGATAAAAAGCCGTACTTATCAAAATCACACTTGATCTAGTAAGTATTATCTAGCATATAGTCAACTTCAAAGGAGTATCTACGTTATAATCATACGTAAGAAAGAATCAGAGATCAGTGTTAGACGCGATGACAAATTACAAGGATAGTGGTGTCTCTTGCGCTTTAAGTCCTTCGGATTTCTGACAAAAACATGAGCCATGAAAGTAGACATAGTTAACAAGATACATACTCTCTTATAAAGAATGTCATTTCTAGAGCATAAAGCTTTTTAATTATTAAGGAGAGACCGTTGGATTATAATTTCTGAGCTATATATTTTTTTCACACACCAAAGAGAAAGTTTACAGGAGATGTTTATGACTGGTTTTTTATTTCTTCTTGTCTCACGGTGGTAGACTAAATGTGACCAAATATAACATCTTCTGATATTAATTGATACATTGATTCTAACAACATGGAAGGAATTTCGATACTCAAAGTAGAATTCTAATAAAAATTCAACAGGCTTAGTTAGAGTAAGACAAAAATGAATCATAGCAAGTACACATACTAGATTAATGACTGTCTAGCCAAGATCGAGCGAGCTCGCAGTACTGTGTCGGAGGATAGGTTGTCTGGCAAGACCGATTTACGTCACCTTCCAGACAAGTTTGAAAGCTATACCTCCACAAGGTCAGTAAGTGTCAGTCTCTCTCTGGTGATGACCGTTGATTTTCGATACAAGTCATTCTGACACCTGAAATCAGTAAGAGCGTACATGAGAACAGCAAAGGCTATGGTCGGATCACCATCTAACCAAAACACTACATATCCAATCATTGTACTACAAGGTCTAAACAGGATGTAAGTGTCATATCTAACTCTCATGGATCCTTCGTGCTCTGACACCCTCGGTGGTATAACTCCAGGGACAGGCCGCTGATTGATGTTTTCTTCAGCGGAAAATAGTAAATATAATTAATTCCGGCGAGATGATGCAGAGAACAGTACGTTCCGTCAAAGGATATACTGAATCCAATCCCAACAAAGATCGTTATGTAAGGGTCTCAATGAGCTGCATCTATAGGGGCTCCTATGCATTGAGTGTGAATATGGGAAGCAGAAGCAAGAAAAGAGGGTTGGGCGGTGCGGCGAGGGATGTCACGGAGAGAATGTCCCATCCCTCTGGGCGCGGGGAGGACGTTGTCCTGAACCGGGGAATAAGAGCGTACGGCATGCCGAATGTGGAGAGCGTAAAACGACCGCAACATATTCATCAGCTGATCTGTTCCAGGAAAGCGAAAATTACTCTCTCCGTGTTACGTTCGTTGCAATACTTCTTTTAGAACCAAGCTCCAGAGTTCCGAGATGAAGATTTCGTACCCACTGTTACTATTGCTTAGTGGTGACAGCATGAAAGTAACTCGAGACGTTGCTGCTATCTCTCGTAGTTTTCTGTCCCTAAGTCCGAGAGAGATTGGAGAGATGAAATGGAGAGAGTAGAGAATAGTAGACACCATAGTTGTTGCTGAAAAAGTACATTAAAAGAACTGACTCTTTGTTTTCTATTAGTCTTTTATATATTTTAAAAATTTCCTTGGCTTGAATTCCAAATGGTCGCTAACTACTCACATACAAGATTTATCTATTTTACTCACTAGTGACATTCATACAAGTGAGATCCTATTGACACAGTACATCTGTATACTCTATATTCAACCAAAATCTGAGAGCAAAGAATGTCACATGCATTTTATAATTTATCAATAATACTCAGTGATGGACAACACAATATATAACAACAATTCAAAAAAATTCTTAGTGATGATAAGCTACACTCTGACTATTTATGCTCTGTTATGAAAGACGACCATTGCCAATTTTGGAGAATGGAGCTAGCTTGCACAATTACTGGATTGCTAAATTAGTAATAGTCTAATTCGATTTCAATATTAAATAAAGAAATGACATTCCATTGTCACACGAGATTTAGGCAAAAGTATTGTCATATAATAACCTGCATCATTTCGCTCGCATATCTCCTCATCATATCATTTACTGATGGCCAGACTTCGTGTGATGTATTATTCTCTAGGTTCTGGTTTGTTGGTGATGCTGTCGAGGAATGACACCCCATCACAGACGGAGCGACACACTGAGATTTTCTGCTCAGCATTAGTCAGAAGGTAGGGGGTCTGGGTGAGTCGTCCTGATTACTTAAGCCAAACCCAGTAGAAAAAAGAAATACCAAGAGCAAGGCCACCTCCAGTAAGGGAGATCCAGAGTGCGAGGCATACAGGCTCACAGGAACAAGCTCTTAATTTCATGTCAAATTTTATAGTTAATACATTGTGAATTGATAGTTGCATAATATAGACAGCACCAATCGTCAGAGAGAGTAAGAGCTTCACCCTCTCCAGGGCCCCAGTGAACTAATCATAATATGTGTACTATAAGTGCTAATTATGGTTTGAGTTATGTGTGCTCATTGCGGTGTGGAAGAGGAGGATGTGAGCACAGAAAAAGAAGAGAAGTGAAACTTAGCCGGTCTACTCACAGCACCCTTCCATAATAGGCTTGCATTAGATTTCAGCATTCCACATTGCACTTGTGGCACTTCCTGCTATTTAAGCTCCTTTACGGTAATTAGCGGCTGTCTCTTCGTCCATGGTGGAGACAAGAGTTCCCCGGAAACATAGTCGTCAGAGTAGCATGTTTTTCACAATTTTAGTATAGACGACGTGGTCTGGGTCCACAAGTTGTGTGCGGAGTGTATGTTCAGTGCCCCTTAATGAGAGAGTTTCAGCACAATGGGATCACTCCAGGTAGGGGCAGGCATCGAGATGGTCGCAAAAGAGCCACATCAGAAGCCGGCAGATCGTGAGATCTTATCGCAATGCTATACTGTAAAATGGGGGGTTGATAGAGCTGACTTACGCGATTGAATATTGTTCAGTGACTCAATGTGATGTCACCCGCACTACTTTAGTTACAGCCTTGCATTTCCATCTGTACTCAATTTTGCCATAATTAAACTGAACTAGCTAAGGTTACGCATATAGACTTGATTACAATCGAGTGTAGTCTAGACGCTGTAGGGATATATATGAGGCAGCTATTTATTAAATCTCCACCTCGATCTCCAATTCTGCACGAGCTCACCGCTCCCTGTTAAATCTTTACCTGCCAATTAAGAGCTGGATGAATTCTGCTCGCAAACATAGCAGCTGCTGAACTCATATCACCTCCCTATGTCACTGTATTAAACACCTCCAACTTCTATCTACGCCACGGCTACAGCCTTTCCATCTCGACTGACTCACTGTACACGGGATAACCTTTCAGGCATTCACTCAATTGACGATGTTAAATATGTAACGTCTCTATCATACAAGCGATACTTATTTTATTTCCTCCTTCATACAATGCAACATTGATGATTACTATCTGATGATCTTATCTCTTGATCAAGGCAAATCATTGCATACGTGAACTTTCGGTTTAACTTGAACTTAAATAAAAGTTGAAATGTAGGTATGTCATTTTATTGTATGTAACACGCCCTCCTCTATAAGGATGATAGAAGATAATAGTTAGGAGAATGTTGGCTGCCATACTAAGCAGATATATTTCTGCCACCTCCTCAGACTTGATGTCATCTTCTCTTATCTAGCTATCACAGTTCCCAGCTGGTCCGCATCAGTAATAATGATTTTTGTTCATTAACGATGCTCTCAACGCGATAATTATATTTAACACTTCCCATATCAGGTTAATGTAATTCGTTGAATAAATACGCACCACATCCATCCCAGTCATTCACATAAAAATATAGTTCTCGTAAACACCATGGGTTTTTTCCCCCGGAACACTTTATTTCTAATTTTCACCCAGACGACTCTTGCTAGATATTCATATTCTTGATAATCATCGGTTAACCATTGCCTCCCCCGATGCCCATTAATACCGTAACCCAGGTATTCTTTAGGCTTCGCCATGGTATATCAGCTTCGTCGATACATTCCCATCCGATCTAGATACACTTTATCGTCACTATGTCAGTTGATTATAGAGCCTATTGTCGACCCTAGAATAAGTGACGTTGTCGCCATTACACATCTAAATCACAACTAGCTTTGTTCAGACATGCTTGCCAAAAAAGATAGAAATAATTTTATGAATATATCAGCCCGTCGAATTAGTACACGAGGAGTGTACTCCTTCCCTTGGCCAGTAGTATATATTGAGTTCGATTCTCTCTTTGTGATGCGTGGCTAATGCTTGATAGTGTAAGACTAGTTATATGTTTCAACAGTCGGATCTCGCATCTAGAGGTACCGTACTTCGTCCTCATGGAGCTAATTAAATCCGCTAGACCGGCACCCTGATAACCCTACCAAAGTAAGGCCTTCAGGATCCTCTACAACGTTTAGAATTCGATTGATTGGATTGTGACTATCGCATGAACAGAGTTGTAGTATGAAGTAATCGCCCTGAAGTTTTTCCTAGACCATCTGCCCCCCCCCCTACTTTCTCCTAGTAGGTTTGGGGGCGATGGCGGGGTGTTCGGGGGGTAAGTCAAAGGTCAGAGGGTTGGGCGATGATATTAGGAGTGGTCCACATTAGTCTAGTGATAGATAGAGCATAATGGAGACCAGATCGCGCTAAAGGATAGGAGAGATAATCTATTGTTTCTTGAACGCGGGAATAACTTACTAAACTCTCCAGTTACACAGCCATTCCTTAATCTTAAAAATGGCGGTCGATCTTCTACAACTTGGTAACAATTGGGTTGAGATATCACCATATATCGAACAATGAAACGAATTAAGCTTACTTGTACCACTCGTAGTCTTCCTATAGCAATTTGCTGGTCATCACGCGAAAAAGAAATACATCTCTCTTAAGGAGGTAGCTATTCTCCAACATACTATAAATAATCTCTCCTCCTGCTTT
>CAJDSM010149909.1:0-11245 GCA_903981925.1 Ostrea lurida
TCCGTAGTGTGACATCAAACCGCTATCAACTCAGTTTCAGCAATGACTATACATGTACATCACTGTCCTTTAGAAGACTAATAATTTAGCAGCACTTGTTAGAAGGATTTTTCGTTATTGTGTTATTTTATTTTGAATTAAATTCAAGTACGCAGATTTATCAGAAAAATAATGATATTAAACTAGATTATTTAGCAGCACTTTTGATCGTGGATTTTGTGTTTTGGAAGTGACTGTGGTCACTGTTGGGGTATACTTACTGAGCAGTGCAGAGGACGGTGAGTAGTTTTTGTGCTACATAGTTTCACTGACGTATGGCGATTATAGGTAGCTGATACATAATATAAAATGGCGAAGAACAAGTATCAAACGTAATCATAGTCCAAAAAACTACAAATTCGAGTGTAGGGCAACCGGACCTTCGCAAAAGCGAAGCAGGATCAGGTGCCAGAGGGGAGTAACGCATCCATCTGCTGACCGGTCACACCTGCGGTGAGCCCGTAGTCGAACAAAGAAAACGGGGTTACCCGTCATCTAGAATGAAAATGACAGTCTAACAAAGAGTATGAAACAAATCAGCACATATGACTTAGTGATAATAAAACAATGAAATGCATGTTTTATTTGTTTATTTCACCGGTGTTTTGTTTGTTTCATTCAAGCACTCCTCCGAGAAGACCCAGCGAACCAGAATTTTATTCGAACAATTTCTACGACACTATCCCCGCGGATCACATTCATTCTTGATGAAAACCATTAAAAAACATTAATAGCAAGATGTTTCAAGGAGAAATGAATGGTATTATCAGCTCAACTTTATTTGATTAATTTGTCCATGAACTCACCAAGTACATATATATCCCTATATTGCTTCATTTCTTTATCTATTTTCATTTTTTTTTTTCTTTCTTTAAAAATATTAACACAAGACGGAAAAATAAGTATTATTTTTGGTACAACCTCTCACAAACGTTCAAAATCGCACTTGCACGATTTATGGTAAGTGCTTTTGAAAGTGCTTACACTTTTAAAATAATTGTAGAAGGAAAAAACAAATTAATAAAAGTAGTATCAAAAATAGGAAAAGAGATACCGCTTAAAACAAAAGTATGATTTTTTAATGCTTTCCGAGAGTATTTTCCTCTGATGCCAGTATTTCAAACTTTTGTATTTCCAAGTTTTGACACTTATAACACGTTGTTTCAACTTTTATTTTCTTGAGTAGAAGAACAATAATTGCAATTAGTCATTTAATAATTTGTCTTCTTATCAGAACAAGAAGAAAAGATATCATTTTGCATGTAGGATAAGGAAAGTCTTACAATTATGCGTTACTTCATTCACGTAAATAAAATGTTTAAATCTACATCAAAAACCTTAATTCTTATTGTTAAGTTGTTTGACAACGTATGCATGCTCAGAAAGACCCAAAGTCCCGAAGCCAGAAACATGTTTGTCCCCCCCCCCCAAGGGGAATTTTGCAGACCAACCTTTCTTAACGTACCTTGTATTAGAAACATTTTAAGCCATGTTTGCCACTTCTGGCGTTGGGGCGTGGTGTAACGGGGATTAAAAACGTTACCCCATGGCAACATTGGCTATCACACCTTAAAACATTGGATGATGCCATTATCTTGAATTTTCTAATTCAACTATAGAACATGCAGAGTGGTACCCAAAATGAGAAAGCACATGAATCTGACTTGTATTTGATACCAATATATGTAAATTAGCTCATTTTGCATATTTATTGAATATTAATGATTTGGCGTAAAATTGATGTTTTTTATTGCTATATTTTTACATTATGAACAAAACAGAAACATGTTCTTCCATCGGGGAATATTGCAACCAACTTTCCCTAAAGTGACATTTGTATATTTAGCAACATTTTTAAGCCATGTTTGCACTTCTGGAGTTGGGGCGTTTGGTATTTAACAGGGATTTGTTAAAAAACGGTTTAGCATGGCAACATTGGCTATCACACCGTGTTCAAATTTATGATGCCATATCTTGGTTCATTTCAACTTTAGGAAAATCAGAGTGTACCAAATGAAAGCATCTATGAATTGTACTTTTATAAGTGTGTTCGAGCACTATACTCTTATATGTTAAAGTTTTATGTTAGTGTATGTCTCAAATACTGTGTAACATGTGTCCTCACCTTCCCATCAGGAGTTTTTACACATCAGATATTTTATAATAATTTCCTTGTGCTAAAAAAAAAAATTTATTTTGAGTTTTCTTTATGTCTATTAATAATTTCTCCTCTCTATTTTTGTTATACTTCTACATGTAGTATACAAGACCAATTTCATAGTTATAAAAAAAACATGTTTCATATTAGCGTTCCGGGTGGGCGCTAAGTTTGTATAGACCACTTTTCCTTTGTGTATATTGTGATATTTTCATCATGCGCGTTATTGATCGAGGTTAAACAATTTTGTTAAGTCCAATAATGTTGCTATTTCTGGCGTTTTGGGGGTGATTTTGGTTTTAATTGAACGTGGGGTAAATTATTCTGTTTCGATTTGGATTTTTATCCATGATATTACCGTGATAATATCAATACATTTTACGGCGAGTATCACACTTTGCATATGTACGTCCAGCACCTACGATTTACAGGACTTAATAAGTTATTAGAGGGGCTGTGATGATCTTTGGTTTAGTTCCTTTCACCTAAAGTAATCTACTTAGATGATCTGTGTATTTTAATGAATCACACAAACAACAAGAATATTTAGTCGAACACTGACCGCGCTAGATATTCCTCTGATGGAAAGCTTTAATTTAAAATAATAAAAATGTGAATTTATTTAATGGACGAAGCTACATTACTTAGTTTATAAATACTCCAAACCAATCTTTATATGACTATATACTTACAGAGATCTTGGTGTGTTGTTGCCCGGCTAGTAATGTGCATGAATAGTTAGTGAATTTGTAAAAATTTATGTTCTGAGATTATGACCATATTCTGGTACTCTCTGTCTCTCCCTTCAGAATGTATAATATATTATAGCAGAACAGAGAAACATACCTCTCGCCTCTCTTCGTGGAGGCATTGTATGTGGAGGCACAACGTTGTTATGTATATCATGACGATTACATTTACATGTGCCGATATTAGGCAATATATTTTAAAGACGTCGTATTGTCTACATCTTGGCTGTTCTCTGGGTTAGCGGTCGATGGACGTCAATTGATTTGGGTGGATTTAAAATGTCACGCTACTTAGACAAATCTCTCTCCTGTGAAAAATAAAACAGTTCAACATTTTAACTTTAGATTGTAGATATCTGTGAGAAAATTTTGATTGTGAAGTATGTTATTTTTTAAACAGACAATAAATTTTTCGAGCACTCTCAAGATGCCACCGTCCCTTGGTTTAATCAACTTATTGAAAGTGTCACCATCTAAAATAATTAATTGATCATTATGTTCCATCCTACTGATTTATATATGTAGTGAGTAGCGCTCCGTTTTGGTAATGTCATGCTCTAATTCATATTTGAGTAACAAGGTGGAGTGATAACATATGTAGGAAAAATAATGTCATTAATTTAGTTAAAATTAAATTTTTATATGCATTATTTTTCAATAAGATTTATGAAACCAGAACAATAAAAACAATACATTTCTATGTAAATATGCCTATACTCAACTTTATGAACATGGGGAATGCGGTACGATTCAGCTTTGCGTGCGTGGGGTGTCAGCGTCATTGACATATTTCCGATTCCATAATTTTTGCCAAGGGCATATGCCCTAAATTGTCACCACACTCGTCGTTGTTTAAATATCCAGAACAAATTAATATTAAGCCTATTTGAAAAACGTTGCACTCCTTAATGAAATCTTTACCTGACATTTAACTGGTGTGTGTCTTAATGTTTTATGACATTTCTAGTGTCAGATACGCGAGAGATGCCTAGTGTTCTGTATGACCTCGGTTGGATATGAAAAATATCTCACAATGACTGTTTGATATCGAAATATGCATACATTTGGCTATTTAACACAATCTATACATATACAGAAGTCCAAAATCGGTTTATAAGTGTGTGAATGGCGCCGGCGTCTCAACAGTCAGTAATTAATGTGGCCAAGATTCCATAAACCTATTAGAGGTTTATACATTTTCGATAATATCATTCTATCGATAAGGTCCCTCTCTCCAAAGTAAGTGTACAATTATAATTTCCCTAATATGCCCTTGTAATTATATACCTGTAGATAAATTTTTGAATTGATAAAACCACACTACATGTTCAGATTCTCGCGAGTCGTCATTTTTCTGCAGTAAAGACCTTCATAGCCCTGTGTGGTGTAAGCGACTCGCCCGCTCTGTATGTCACTCAAAAACACGGGCGTGCACAAATCTAATATTTGAAAAAATATTAATCCGGTCCTGAATATCTGTTGATTTTTTTTTCCCAGTCGATGTAAATATCTTTTAATTAATTTGTGCAATCATAAGAATTGCTTCCAAGGATGCATTATTCACTGAATTCCAAATGTAACCATAATAGGTAGCATCTTGCTAGTTTTTTTGTCCCGGAGTCGCCATGTGTTTGAATTTCAGGCGAATTTCAGTTGGCCACTTAACTTGCTCGTCCTGCATAATAAGAGGACATGTGTGGACAAATATTTATTAGGGGCCGTGAATGCTATAACATCCTTTTACTTTCGTATGGCACTATTGAGAATCCCACTCTTGGTTTGAGATCCACGTATGGTTCCCATGGAGTGTACAGTTGCCATTATTCCGCGCCTGCCCCCAATACTTTCGTTTGTTTGTTGTGTGTATACATATATTATCGTGGAACTTTGTCGTGAGAAATATGATACATCATGTTTACAGTTGGATCCTATCTTTTGCCTATTAACTTGTAAATACAATCAATTTTTGACATCAATTATTGTGGGTGTTAATGTTAGTAGTACCCATTTAACGCTTTTTTTCTTTTCCAAGATTAAAGACATTACTGCATCGCATTATGTTAGTGGTTTAAATTAACAAATTTTGCACTAAATTTATGCATTAATTTAGCGCTTTCTAAATTCTGAGTCGGTGCAAACAGTAACAGATGGATCATCGATTATCTATTCCATCGATCAGACTTGTTTCCTTTCCACTCAATTCCCCATCTCATCAGCTCTCCATTTCGCCTCACTCATCACCAGAAGCAACACAGTTATGTAAGCAAAGATTCCTGTGCGCACAATAGCAGCACTTGTCCATTTCATATTCACAATCCCCTCTGACCAACCTCTTCTAATCCCAGGTTCTGGTGAGTACAGCCATTCTACACCAACTGGTCGTGACTTTTATTCTGCATTAGCCACTTAACTGAGATATCAACTGATAAGTGTTACAATCGACTTGTCAACATGTAAGAGCTGGTTGGTATATGACTAAATGTGATCAATCGCTCTCTCTACCATTTTCCGTGGAAGATCCCTCCAAGTATAGATATAGATGAGGAAAAATGGCAACTCGTGAGGTGCATGTCACAATGTATTAACTTTTGTATAACTAAACTTATTTATTTGTTCCAACGGCTAAGTGTTAAATAATTCTCTGTTGTGAGTTTTACAATGAAATCTCTAAATTCAATGCCTTGTACATTTTGTGGGAACACTATAAACTCGCATTGATTGTTATTCCGAAAGCACACGCATAATAAATTTCGTACTTTCCATCGGATTAAGGAATAGAAGTTGGTAACATATATCTCGGCAGGAAGGACCTCTCGGGAAGGATGTTTCAATGATTTGGCGCCAATGGGAGGAGCGCCCCCATTGGGATTGTCTTTTGCTTTTATTTGTGGGTGCCATCTGTGGCGGAATCCATTTGGCTATTCTAACATACTCTTGTGTCTGATCTTTTCAAGGTAAAAATTCAAAATTTTTTGGGTCCTGGTGTATGAGTACCCGAGGAAAAAAATTGGTGAACTGATTGAAGATGTGAGAGATGATTAGTTGATGAAAGGAACAGTCTGATCGACTGGATATATTGATAATCGTGATCCACCATCAGTTTGTATAATCTTATTCAATGCTTAAGGATTTTATGCAAAATATATGGGCATTTTTTATTTATACATTCATTTGATATTAATTTATGGTATCAGAAAACGTTTATAGACTACTTTCTTATTGATATACAATTCATGCAAAAATTGTATATTTAATTTGGTGTCATAAGTAGAGACAAACCAAAAGAAATTTATGCGGAACATTTGTGGATCAGAGTCTCCGTGGAGTGCCCTCAAACAAATATAAATTTGCACAAGAAACAAGAAGTTTTTGCACAATAGTAACAGGACCTCCTGAGAAAATCAATTACACCAGAGGTAGTGGTATCACTCGGATGCCTTTAGGAGAGTAAGCATGCTTCGCCTCGCTTTCGGACCGAGTCACAACCACCCTGCCAACTACGAGTTGCCAATAGTCTTGAGCTAGTTCAAGGGCCAACTTCGGAACGAGTCCGGAATAAAGTAAGTACAAATCTCAGTTTGACGTTGAAAAAACGGCTTAACGTATTGGACCTAAATGATAACACAATCACGAGGGCAGCATTTGACCATGATAGGTCATATTGGTAAATCTAAATTGTAATAACGACCATGAATTTACAGTACACATGCATGCCCTTTATCCATGGGAATATACCCGTTTGCTGAGTTCTGAACAATCCCCTTTCCGCTTTTGTCCGGCGTGCCAGTCCACCAACAAGTTGTGTCTGTTTATATTGAGCCGACGCTTTAGCCCTAACCTCAGAATTCAAGAAACTGAATTTTTATACGGCATGATAACATAGCTCTTTGTCGTACTTTGTCGAAGAATAAGTTTGAGAGGAACATTACATAACCTGTGATTGTCATGGATGATGGATGGACATAAATTGTTCGCTACCACACAATTTGATGGGATTAGTGACGATATGTTGAGAAGTGCTGAAATCGTCCGTAATTTTGTATAAAAGATTGGAGTATAGATTAATTAAGCATGATTTAACTCGCTCTCTCTTCTCCTCAAATCTCTGCTCTCCTCGCTCTCAGTCTTACTTTAACATTTAGCCCATAAAAAACATTTGTTATAACTCTTAGGAAAAATAGTGCCTATTATTGCTTTCTTTTCAATGACATATGCAAATGAGCTAATTTACATAAATCATAATTCGTTACAGACAGACCTCATGAAATATTACAATCAATGCTTTCATTTAGTTATATTTTGCACACTTGCCTAGACTCTGATAATATAGTGTATAAACTAGAGCCCAAGGGATATCCACACGGTTAAATGTTTTGAAGTTGAACAATTGATTTTTAAAGATAATGATTTGTTTCTTTCCTCTCAGCATTTTTGAAAATCCGCAGTTGCATTACGACTGCCACAGCCAGATTGACCACGAACATGAGACATATACCCAAATAGTTGCCACAATGTTTTGAGAGAAAAAATACAATGTATAATTCAAACCTCCAAAAAACCATTGTCAACGTTCTCAGTCAAATCTATAATAAGGACAACGGTGGGTGCCATGTTCGGCTCATAATATAACAAAAATTCGGTAAATCAGAAAGCGTGAATTTTTTTTACAAATCACAATATTCTGTAATTATGCCCCAAAATGTCAGAAGGCCACTAATTTTTATCAATTAAGTCATTTTAAATGGGAACAATGGTCATAGCATTATATAAGTGCTAATTCATATGCTTTCATTTGATACCACTCTCGTGAAGGTATATGAACAAATAGGTGCGAAACTAAACCAAGATATTTACATCAAAAATTTGAATGAGGGACAGCAAAGGGGTTAACTCGCACATGGTTATTAACCGAGCCCCAGAACTGCGAACGATAATAAATTTGTTATTTTTTTTTTCTTACATAGAATAATATTATCAAAAGCACATTAGTTTGAACGCAAAGACCACCCACTTTCCTAATAACACACGCGAGAGTGCCGGACATGAGGCTATAAAATGTTACTCTTTTCGTTACAAAAATGTACTTTTTAAGGCAGCCTAGCCACGCGCGCCGGAAAGTTGGTTTGCCAATTTCGACCCAGTGGAAGAAACGTAATGGCGTTTCATTCATTCCTTGTTACCATAAGTGGAGAATGTAATAAAAAAAATTTGTATATCAGCAATTAAAATTACAATTGCTAATTTATATCGAAATATTTTGGCGATTAATATTCAAAAATGGAATAGTGCAAATGTTTAGATTAATTTTTAAACCGTTTATTTTTGAATAGTCAAATAAAAGACAAATTACATTTATGCTTTTATCTCTATCGATTGTTCCTCTAATGTTGAACATAGAACCAAGATATGCATCAATAGAGGATTTGTGAAGGTGTAGCCCTAAATGATTACTCCATGGGGAAAGTTTTTTTTTATTTATAGCGCCAATGTTTCAGGATGATTCCCTACACCATGGGGATTTAAAAAAAATTCTTAGAAACGCCCCAACATCGCATAGAGTGCAAACAGGCTTAAAATGCTGCTTTATAAATACGAAGTACATAATTTAGTGAAAGTGGTTATGCAACCTATTCCCCGGGAAGAATATATATATTATGGTGTTACGTTTTTGTTCCATAATGGTAAAAACATGGAGCAGATGAAGGTAGCAATAAAAACATCTAATTTTTACGAAATCATGTAATATATATAAAGTATGCAAAATTGAGCTAATTTACATATATTGGTATCGAAATAAAAGTGAATGTCATGTGCTTTGCGATTGTGGGCATGAACCACTCGATTGAGATTTTCGATAAGTTGAAGTAATAAGATCAGAGATATTGAGGACTGATGAGAAATGTCTTAGAAGAGGATGTGATAGGCACGCAAATGTTGCGCATTGGTAACGTTTCTTTAAATCCCCGGTTAGAACCCGAAGATGAGAAGAACGCGACCAACAGGCCGAAGAGAGCTGCAACATGGCATAAAGATTGTCTATGACTAATACGATGTGAGAGTTAGAAGGACAAAGTGTGTTCGTCATGACACACCTGCCTAACTCGACCTCACGATTGTCCTTTGGGTGTGGGCGAGTTGTACTAGAAGACATGGTATTCTGAGCTCTCTGGGGACTATCATAGAGTCTTTTCTAGAGCATGACATTACGTTTGGATCATTTTTAGCATCTTATACTGCTATAACTTATAAGAAGTTTCTAGGTGTGTGGTTATTGATAGCTTATTTCTACAAATAGACACTCTTGTTCTTTATTATTCTAGCTAGAACAAATCGTGTGTTATTGTATACACGGCTAACTGAGTAGATGATTGGAAACTTTCGTCTTTATTGTCCTACAGCCAATTATAATTGAAACGATTTTAGCTCGTTTTTTCTTGGTGGTTGAGTTGACGAGATTTGTCAATCATAATTGTACTTATGACATTTGCAATTATGTGAATATTCTAGATCTTAGCGCTCTAAGCTTACGCGCGATCAAAAAGTTTGTGACATACGTGTTCAGTATACAGTTCGTTCAAAACTTGGAAATACAAAAGTTTTGAAAATGTAACAGATAATCTGCTTTAGTTTCAAGAGTGGCAGTTGAGACTCATACTCTCGGGGGAGAAGCATTAAAAAATATCAGTTGCGTTTATATATTTGTGTGTCTCAAGAAGCTTGGCCTGCCTCTTAAAGAACTCGAAGAACTCGATAATGCAAGACGAACTCATACAATCTTTCTCTCAGACACTACCCCGTGTTATTCTTTATTTGATACTTACTATAACTTAAATGTATGTTTTTATTCCTATCTCTAGTCTCAATATATCTCATATTTATTACAAGTGCTTGTACGCGCATTTGCAGAGAAAGTACATTTTTGAAAATCACGTGCAACGTCTACATATCTCTGTATAGAACGTATATGTTGACAGAGATCCTCGTGTAGCAAAATAGATTACTTATATGTTTCGTTACTCCCTGCTGCTTACCATAAAGTGAATAGTGATTACATTATATTTTTTAGGGTATTACCCCGTATAGACAAAAAAATAATGTGGAAATGAAATTATAGTAGTCTATAAAGCATATATAGCTCGAAACGCATACGGTATTAGCAGAATGCACTCAGTAAAACTCTAATGCGCACTTGGAGTGAGTGTGCATAGACATCAACTTAATCAATATAATCCTCAATCTGATGAACTGATGAAAATACCATTATTTCTCCTATCGGGAACTCTCATTGTCAGTTCTACTGTAACATGCAACATAGACATTTACCTACTTAGCATCGTGCTTTCAATCAATTGATTTATCTGATCTGTGTCCGCAGAAGGTGACTTGGACTCATGTTCTTAGAAATTATAGTCCGAAATACAACCATCTGAGTCATTCTCTGCTCGGTCTTCATCAGCTGTAGTGTGTTGCTAGCAGTTGAATAGAACTATACCCTCAACTCACACCACCGCGCTTGATAACACGATAACAATACTAATAGCACTCGCGCGAGTGTGACTGGCGCATATGTATCTTTATCTCTCACAAGTCAATAGTATTACTAGTTCGCACGTGAGATTATGTAGTGTTTTGCGTGCTTTTGGTTTAGACTGTCATTTGTGCTAAGTTGTCTACGATTTGGGACGGGTATCGCTAACTCGCACCGCTCAGTTGGTTCTTCTCGTTTCGTATTCTTTATCTATACTTACTGGTGGACATCATTCTACTCGAATTGTCAAGGTTCCGAACCGTGTAACAGCAGAAGAGAGATGCCTCTCAGAGCTCTCGCTACCCTCCGGCACCTGATGATTCCAGCATCTGGCAAATGTTAAATCCGCTTTTGTCTCAGAAAATAGAGATACATGGTGTCATTGCTCTCTCCACTTTCGGGGTCACACTCTCCCGTTCGTGTAATCTGTGTTGGTTTTTGGAGACTAAGTGGTTATTTGGTGTTTTGATACTATTGTAACTTCGACAAATGTGTAAATAATCTTAAAACTCAAACAACTTCCTCAGTGAAAAAGCCGTTTGTTATCTTTCTTCCCCAACCCGGAAAACAATTTTGAAAATTGGTGGACTTCCACTGATTTAGAGCTATCCGTGATAATCGCCATACGTCAGTTCTGAACTCAGTCATGTCACATAAATAACTATCTTGGTCCTAACATACCTTTCCTATCATGTGTTCGTCGCTACATCGCAACGCTAAGTAATATGACACAAGAATAATACACAGTTGCCGCTATTTGTTTTTGTAGTC
>CAJDSM010149914.1:0-19311 GCA_903981925.1 Ostrea lurida
TGCTGTGCAATACCCTCAGAATGCTTGTTTAGTATAGCAATAACAGCTTGGTTATCTACAGGGAAGATGATTTTGTGCAAGTTAGTTTGTTACCCCATCATGAGGAGCAAGTCTACCCATATCATTTTTTGTAAAAGAAGGTAATGTCCATAGGCCATATTTTATCCAATGACCAAAACACAGTTCCATTGAAGTATTTTAGAAACGTACATGTCTTGGTGCACTGACTGGGTTATGTTTAACTAGGGAACACTGATTCTAGATAGCTTACGTAGACGACTCAAAATGTCCTATCCAGCATGATTCAGGCCCCAGGATCACGAACGTCTTGAGTCAAACTCAAATATACCAATGAAGCTGAAATCTAATGCAATATGAAAGAAAATCGCGATCCCAAGGGTAAATTTGATACAGAAATTTGAGTCAAAAGTTGAAAACTTTGGTACCCAAAAAAGCGAGGAGAATGTTTGAAAATATGAGCCGATTTAAACAGGCTGCAATCGTTTATCCATAATTTACTTGTCTAGTTTGTTTTTTACTCGGCTTCGGGGCCGCCACCCGACGCCACGAATTTCCGTGACCCCAAATGTAGCGTTCTACCCGGTAGAATACGGAAGTAAGAACACGGTAATAGAAATGAACTTTGAAATTAATTAACATACCGAAACCACAGGGACTTGTCACAGATTGACCCTCTCTGTATTCTACATTTACACATGTAAATACAGGATAGATGGTGTAAAATTTTAATACTGTTAGGGCTGTGCCAAGACCTAATGGATTGAGTTTGTAAGTTTATCCAACCGACAGTAGGAATACTGGTATCAGGGGTGGATCCAGGATATTATCTAAGGTGCGATCCCGCCAAGCAGAGATCATAAAAAAAAAGTTTGTAAATACTTCGTGACTTTATATTTGTATAATAAAATCCATTCACAAAAAAAAGTAAACAAACAAAAACCACATATTGGAATGTGAAGAGAATGATCCCACAGAATAACAAATTCAGTATAAAAAACCAGCACTACAACCGTTAAATAAGTCCAGGTAAAGAATTGTCAGGTAAACAAAATATACATGGAATGTGGCGAAAAACTTTCAAACAATATTTGGTACAAAAAATACGAAGATTTGTTGCATTTATAGGCATTTAGCAATGATAAATATCAAATACATAAAACAATACCACAAGAATCCAGATGACATTTCCATGTAAAGAACTTATACACCATGATCACATTGCTGTTAATTCATTTCATCAATTGCTGAGAAATCACTGAGACCTAATACTGCCATGGTGTATAAAAATTAACACCAGTCAAATGTTCACAAACTCTTACTTAAAATAAAATGACTTATCATGGCCATGCTGTTTTTGAAAAGATTTTGCACTATATACATTCCACAATAAACTTCGCCCCCTATTGTTGGGTAGGATGGGACCACAATAGGGGAACAAAGGGTTACAAAAGAATGTATAGGGAAATATCTTTAAAAATCTTCATCTCCAGAACAACAGAGCCACGGTTATTCAAACAAGGATCTCCAGGTTGTGCAGATTAAAGTTTGTTCAAATCATGAACCCCAGATGTAGGGTGGGGCTGGTAATGAACCCCAGATGTAGGGTGGGGCCAGTCATGATTTGAACAAACTAGAATCTGCTCTACCTGGGGATGAAGGTATATCAATAGTTATCATTGCCCTGCTGTT
Source organism: Ostrea lurida (assembly GCA_903981925.1). Lineage (NCBI taxonomy): Eukaryota > Metazoa > Mollusca > Bivalvia > Ostreida > Ostreidae > Ostrea > Ostrea lurida. The sequence goes on from CAJDSM010149914.1 coordinate 1,711, forward strand.
CTCAAGATGAAGATTTTTTAAAAAGATGTTCCTCTATGTATTCCCACAAAAAAACTTTAATCCCCTAATGTGACCCCATCCTGTGTAGATTCAAGTTTCTTCTAATTATTCTTATTGGGTCAATTAGAATAATTAGAAGAAACTTGAATCTACACTATGTCAGTTAGCTTTCCTTTTTCTAGCTGCGAGGTTCCTAAATGGTTGAATTTTCTTGATTGCCTTCCCTTTCAAAGGGGACTTGGCTTTTCATTTGAACAAACTTGCATCCCCAGGATGATTTTTACTAAGTTTGATTGAAATTGGTCCAAAGATTCTGGAGACAAAAGATGAAAATGTGAAAAATTTCCAGACAGACCACATACAAAAAGTGATAAGAAAAACTCAAACTTTCAGCTCAGGTGAGCTGAAAAGTAATGTACGGTACATTAATAGTGGGCAGTGGGGAATTTAGTAAAGGAACATACATGTATAAAAAAAATCAAATCTTTGAGATCAAAAACTTAAATATAACCAGAAATTGGTGACATACGTCATTATACATTCAATTCTCAACCCAGTGTAACAAATGCACTTAGAAAAGTTGTTCACCTATACAAGTATATGTACTAGGTACATACTGAAATGTATGAGCTGAATTATCCCATTAATTTTTGGGCAAATCGTCTGACTATCCAAACTGGGACTGATCATTAGGTTATCACACACACAAAAATATATGCATAAACTAAAAACAATCTGAATAAAACATAAAAATCTAAATTTAAAAAGTCATATAAACACATTGCACAAAGTTTTAAACACAAAAGACTAGAGTATAACAGTAAAATAAATCATGTAAACTCAAATATTGCAGGACTAGTATCACCACAACATTGCCCAACGGCATCCCTTACAACCTGTGTATGTATCACAAAATACCAAATCCCTGTCATCCTAGCTTAGCTTAACTATCACATGCTTATAAAGAGCAATATCTGTTTATCTCTTTTTTCTATTGGTTTTTTTAAATATTCATTCAAGAAACAATTTTCATATTTGGAAATACATGTAACTGCAAAACTTCCCACCGGCACTAAGTGTGTTAACTAATGTGCTTCATGAATTATGCCGACATAAAGCACTGCGTTTCCAAATATTTTGCTTCTATTCTAGTTTCATTTTTGTTGAAATTCTCAATTAATAAATGCATTCATACCTGCAATGTTTATATCTACGGCACATTTGTACATGCATATATGCCTATCATTAAAATTTGTAAAAACATTGGCTAAAACTTTTGAATTGCAAAATATAATAAAATGAAAAACCAACAAACACATCTGCAATTCAAATTATTGCAGTTCGTTGGTTTCAAAACTTGAATAAAACTCAGGTATTTGGATTTGGTAAGTGTTACCCTGCTAATACAGTAATTCTTTCAATTCCCTCATATTGTTAATATATTGACTAGAATGTGTACATAAATGTATAAAAACACATACAAATAGTTTCTACACATCATAAAACCATGTATCTTTATAAGAGAAGCCTTAGCCTTTAATATGTTCAAAGATAGAGATGAGTGATTATATTGTCTTCCCAGACAACAGCATGATCAAACCAGTGTAGCAATCTGTTGTGATCATGACTTAGACATCATGACCAAAAAATTCATAGGTGTCTTTCTTTAATGGTAAATTACCATAGTATAATATATAAAAGCTTAATGCAAAAAATTATTCAAGGTATCCTGTTGAGGGTTCTGCATTTTCAATGTGTGCCCTAATCAATAGGTGTCATTCTCTTTCGGTCAACTCCTTCTGTATAAAATATGAAACTGTTAAGATACAGACTGGTTGAATTACTGTGTCATGATATACATAGATATACCGGTAGATAAATATGGAGACAGGCAGGGCTATACAACTCCTAACAGTACTGGTATCTTTCTCTTACTGCAAAGTATTTCTGACAAAATTCAAAAACATAATGGTGAGAACTGTTCATGTTATCATGTCATCAAAAAAAAAAAAATGATGGACAGATGGATGGCTTGACAATGTGATTACTAATTGGGAATGGATAATCCACATATAAAACTGACAACCTCTGGTAAATGGTATCTACAAATAGATAGAAATAGCAGAAGTACACAGCTAATGAGATTTACATTGAGGACAGGGTAAACGAAACAGTCAATGAGTGAGACTTCACAACATTATGTCATTAAAAGCTTTGATTTACATATGCAGCTTTACATATAGTCATGACAACTAGTGAGCCACAGGTGGATTTCATCTGATCAAACAAATAAAAAACAATAACCACAATGTTCTCCAAAACAAAATCTATATAAAGTATTAATTAGTGTAACATTAGTCATTGTATCAGTTCTCCCCCCCCCCACCCCACCCCCCCCCCCCCCCAAGCTCAAATAACAGATCTATTTAAACGAGCAAACTGACAATACCTCAGTCTGGAACTGTTTTTTTATTTTCGTCTGGACTGCTTTAGAATCACACGACTTGCATAAAAAACAAATCTTCAAAAGATTTGGGGAATTATTACTTATTTTTATACCTCTACTAAACAGTTCCTACAATATTCCTTATGAAAGAAAGTCCAACATCATGGCTGTTGGACCGGCCAGTCCAGGGAACTGTTAAAATCGACTGTTAAAAAAGACTGTTGTCCGCTGACGTCATATGGCGCTAAATTGAGTTATCTTTTCCTCATTCGGCAAATCTTGGCTGATTCTGGTAACCGCCAGTTAGATGTAATCAGCTGAGATGTGCCAAGTGATTTATTCCTGTTGTTTGGATAAACAGGAATGGCCGATGCCGATAATCGTTTCGCTGCGCGGCGAATGAGGAGGAAATCCAAGCGATGCTTGAAAACAGGGACAGCAAAAGCACAATAAAAATGTGGTGAAAACATCTGAAAATATTTTTGGTAAATATCTTTAAACTTATCACTCTCTCTTTGGGATGAATCTTGCGAAGAATTGAGAGACATATAGCTAGGCCTATTGAGGAAATTCTACTGTTTAGTAGGAGTATAACAAAACAGTTGTTGACAGGGGTCTCGGGAAACAGTCAACCTGTTGGACCGGAGTGCAAGCTGTTGCCCGCGGCCTACGGCAACAGTTTGCACTCCGGTCCATCAGATAGAATGTTTCCCTCTACCCCAGTCAAAAACTGCATAATACTGATAATGTCTTTTATTAGTAATGATTCTATAAAAAAAAAAAAGGGGGGGGGGGTGTGAAGATGTCTTTAGCATCATCTATGTACATGTATTATTCAATCTTTCTTTGTACATTTTATTTGCTGATATTTTAGGTTGCATTTTCAATAATGTGCATTACTAAGGAATGAAAGCAATTTTTACCCTTTTATATGCAGTTTATAAATATCCCAATCTATTTTTACATTGTACAAAATAAGTATAACTTATTTTCATTCCTTTTGAATGCAACCAATGTTACTTGAAAAAAGATTTTGAAAAATTTAATTTCAATGATGCTGAGTAATATTGCTGTTGCAATAAAATGGGAAAATGTGGAGCCACAAATATTGTGATATCATTCCCAGAATGGTGCAGCTCATCATTAATTCAGTTTATACAATATAAAAAATGTGGTCAAATTAACTGCATTTTACTATTAAAATCAAATCCTAGTGCCTATGCTGCACATTATTTTCCCCCTGCATGTATATGTGTGATGCAGTCAGCTGTACGTGTAGATTTCTATGCTATTCATGCTGTACGCTATATTCCTTTGTCACTATCTATGTAGATTTCTATCCCATTCATGCTGTATGCTATATTCCTTTGTCACTATCTATGCTCCAGCTACGGCGACTGTAGTGAAGTATACTGCTACTCCTGCTTCGCTGTCTGTGGCGAGAGGGACTCTTCGATCGGTGGTAATGGTAGAACGAATCATCACTGTCAGAGCTTGGACTCGGGGGCGTGGGGCGGTAGTACGGTATCGGACGCTTCCTGGCACTGTAACATAGATAGATTGTACATGACATGTATCAGTATATGTATACTATTAAGTGTCACATGGAAACATGCCTCCAAATACCTTTTACACAACCATTAATTTGCTGATAGTATAGAAAAATGTCAATGCATATGTTTGGATTTTGTTTAATTAACAAAATTTACTGAAACAAGAGGCCCAAGGGCCACATCGCTCACTGAGCGCACAGCTGCACTAAGACAGAGCAGTAGTTTGGGGATTTAGAATGTACCACTGTGGACTAAATCATAACCTGATGTCGGTGGAAGGCATTACTGCTGAACCAACTTAAAATCTACTCCATATCAGAAGCTTTCAGGTAAACATCCCACCTCTTCTGGTTCTCATGACAACAAGACTTTTAAGAGAATATTTCTATATCTGCGATGTCAAACTTTGATCCCCTAATTTGCGGCCTTCTATTACCCCGAGGGTCATGATTAGTGAACAATTTAAAACTCTTCAACCACCTATATAGGAAGAGTTTCATGGATGAAAATTTCAGCCATTTCTGGCCCAGTGGTTTGAGAGAAGATATTTTAAGAATATTTCTCTTATACTTCTGCCATGTAAAACTTTGATCCCCTATTGGGCCCCATCGCTACACCGAGGGGTTCTATGGTATTTGCAACAAAGGCTTTGAATCTCCTCTATATCAGGAGCTTCCATATAATTTCAGCTTTCCTGGCCAGTGGTTCTTTGAGAAGAAGATTTTTTAAAGATTTTTCCTATATAGATCAAATGTTAAACTTTGATTCCCCTATTGGGGCATAGACCCGGGAGGTATGATTTAACAAACTTTGAATCTTTCCTCTCTCGCAAGCTCTCCATTAAATTTTTCAGCTGTCCTGCCAGTGGTTCTTGGAAGAAGATTTAAGATTTTCCCTATATAATCATATGTAAAAACTTTGATCCCCCTATTGGACCCATGTACCCCCGGGGGTTATGATTTGACACAAACTTGAATCTCCTCATCAGGAGATTCCGATATACATTTGCAGCTATTTCCTGGCCAGATGGTCTGAGAAGAGATTATTTAAAGTTTCCCTATATATTCATATGTGAAAACTTTGATCCCCTATTGTGGCCCACATCTACCCCGGGGGTCAATGATTTGAACAAACATTGAATCCTCTATATCCGGAAGACCATTCCATATAAATTTTCAGCTCTTCCTGCCCAGTGGTTTCTATGAGATAGAAGATTTTTTAAAGATTTTCCCTATATATTTCATATGTAAACTTGATCCCCTATGGTGGGCCCCTGCAGTACCCCGGCGGGCTTCATGATCCTTGAACAAACTAATCTCTCCCACTACTCATTTGAAGATCCACTATCAAATTTCAGCTTTTCCTTGGCCCCCCGAGTGGTTCTTGAGAAAGAAAGTTATTTAAAAGATTTTCCCTCTATAATAGTCAAACTTTCGTGTATCTTCCCTTGTTGGGGCCCATCGTACCCCGGGGGTCATGATTTTGAACATAACCTTGGATCATCTCCCTCCGAGTCGCCTCTCATCCATACGCCGCGAGCCCTGCTGTTCCATATAAGATTTCTGTTGTCTGTTCGTGGCTCATTGGTTTTGAGGATGAAGATATATATTAATACACCATTATGTGATATATTCTCTTTATTATATATACTCCTTATTATCGTGATGAGGGCCCTGCGTACATTTGCCTTGATCGTCTTACGAAGCGGGTACTTCCCCAGGTAGGCTGTTGTGAATCAAGTGCTGTGGTCGACTATATATCTCGGCCGCTTCTCCTCTGTTAGAGAATGCTTGAAAAGTGTCCGCTTTATCGTGTCTGGGCGGACAGACAATCAACGGACAAACTTTTGATCAGAAAAGCTAGGTGTGGCTCGCGCGCTCGTCGCGCGTCGTCTGAAGAGATAATCTTCGCCAGATAGATGACGGTTGGTGACTCTATGGTAAATATACTGCTACGTGCAATGAATTAATGTCTCGTCTGCTCCGACTGCCAGCTGAATCTGAATAATTTGATTACTCGCTCGTGTTCAATAGGGTTCTGAGTATTTTCTAATCGTTTTCCCACTGTAATCTCAATATACTCTTCCTTCTCGTTATTCTCTCGCTGCATCAATTTCTTGTGACAGTGTCTCTTTATATTAAGCCCTGTCATGTCGATTTTCTATGTGATCCTTCATGCGTCACTGATGTATGTTATATGTGGTTAGCTTATGCTTGCGCCTTATGGGCTTAAGTGTGTGTGTTGTCAAAGTGTTAGCGGAATGGCTTCGCTAAGTCGGTGGATCAGGCGAAGTGTGTGTCTCTCCACTAATATAGAGCCTTTGGCGTAGGAGCAAGAAATGAAATACTATGGAGGAGTTTTGGATGTATAAATTATATCAACCTACAAACGCCAATGGACAGCGGGTGAGGATTTTTCTTTCTATATGCAACATCCCCCTCCGGCTTATATGTTCTCATATAACTTAGATAGATAGATAATATACGAGTGCAATGTCACGGTTTCTGCGTTGAAAGCAGTTGCGATATATACCAAAGATCCAATCACAGCCAGCAGCTATCTCTCTCTAAGTTCATGTTACTTTTTGAGATGTTCTTGGTTCCATTTGCTTGTGCCTGTGATTAACTGCAGATATTGTGCATATATAAGAATTTCACTTCTTTAATCTATACTATTTCATCCCACTGTGTCTATCGTTCCGCTCTCTAGGTGTCATGAGCATACGTCCTCTCGAGGTCACTTAACTGCCATGCATGAATGTCAGTGTGACACAAACTACGTATTTTTAACATTCAGCCGTTTGATGTGTGGCTTACTATCCGCAGGGAAACCGGATGCCGTTTATAATCAAGAATTATATGGTTATCAGCTGATATTTCCACGGGATAAAGGAGTACAGTGATAATCACATGGATGTGAGTGTATACCCGGGCAACCAGAGATCTTCTGGCAAATCATTTTTTAACAAGTTTGAGCTGATTCCTCCGTGTGTAAAATTGAGTTGTATCGGGAATGTGACCATTATTTTGTGATTATCTAACAGTTAGTCGCCAAATAATTAATTTCTGGTTCTTCAGACACCGTGGCCTATACGTTTGGCCGCGTGGGGGTAGTTTAATAAAGCGTCTGCAGAAATAAAATTGCCGCGCATCGTACAGAGTTAGTCCCGAATATTGTCTTAAGGCCTCTCCTCTCCCTCGGACGCTTACATAACATTAGATGAAAAACTCGTGGACGAGAGTATGGAGCTCAAGAAGAGTACCTCGATCAGTATATAAACTAAACTTGTGCCTTTTATATATAGCCCATACTCTCGGAGGAGACCTCTTCGTCGCTCGCTCTTCGCGTAATATATTCCTCGCGGTCGCTGTTGAAGATACATTTACTGGTCGTAATTTCTCTTCCCTCTCTCTCGCCACGCAAGAGATATCGTCCACGAGTCCAAAGACATGTGGATGTGTGCGTTTCAATGTTAATGTTCATCAGACGTACTGAATCTATATCGTACTGGTTTATTATCATCTATCGATTGAAATTATCTCGCTGTGTCACCAGTAAGAAGTTAGTAATCCTCTTTAGTGTACTCCATAAGTGTAAAGATATGTTTCTTGTTATCTTCATCACTTTTAGAGTGGTACGTCATTATATATAGATATATAACTCTCATGTGATATGTGGTGTGTCTCGTTTCATATTAACTTTGCAAGTATACGTATATAATATATAGTATTACTTTGCAAGTTATGAAATTCGTCCCTCCACTCCCACACGCTTACCAATGAAATTTATTAGAATACACCTAAACATTATTCATAGAATTCAACAATTTTATCTTTCACTGAGTCATCTGGCAATACAATTGCATGCCCTTGATAATTACATTAGAAGGAAAACTAAATAAGAAGTTCCCATGTTTTCATGAATTAATAAAAGAAATTGACCAACACTAGCAATTTCCAAAGATGTTTTTCAGATCTTTAAATTCATTGTAAGAATCAATTGATGAAAAATCTCACAGGAAGCTTACATAATTTTCATAATAAATAAAATAATATAGAATGCGGATATTAAATATAGTCATATTTTAACCTATATTAAAGCTAATATTCAATGTAAGTGCTATAAAAGAATTAGGTGAGTCCCCTTATTTATAAGTGGATAAATGATATGCAGCCATTCTGACTCATACTATATGTTTCTGAACTTGTTTATATACTGTTCAATTTGTAAATCTCCTCTTTCATCTTTCTGCACAGAGTTGTTGGTCCTTTCATCTCCTTAATTCTCTGGTCAACTCCCGTTTTTACAACTCGTTTTTGTAAAATCATTGAAAAAACTGGAAAACCACTTGTTGAGTTTCCGTTTACTTTGTAAAGATATTAACCCCGGAAAATAATCAAATAACTGATATTTGTTATTTTGGTCTTATAAGTTGTATTTTAAATATTTTGTAAAGAACTACTCTCTCTTAAACGTTTTTAAACAAAAGTTCTTAAGACCAAAGTTAACAATGAATCAAGTACTTTGATTATATTTCTCTTTTTTTACATATTTTACAATAGTTATTAAGAACACTCCACAAGGTCAGTGTTACTTTTATTACTTTCAATGTATTGGCCTGGTACGAGCTTTTCGGCCCGGTAACTTTTCGGGCTGTGCAAGCTGACGTCATTTATTTGTACAAAAGTGGAAGGATCTTTGAATGTTGTGACATCACATATACGAGCACGCATATACTTTCGATCGTTTGCAAGTAACGTTGAAAGTGCCATTAACGGTTTTATTTTAAAAATTTCAAATGGTTTATTCATCTTTTAGTCTGTTACGACCAAATGAACAAATTTGTAAAATAAAACTATTTTGTTTTCTAATTGAAATTGAAAGATAGAATTAATAAATCACAGAGCTTTTGCTATGGAAAATATATGACGACCTACATTTTCTATGTCGACAGACGACCTCGCACAATGCTTGGTCCGTCTACGCGCCAAAAACTCTCAGTCGTGATACTTTCCCATACAACAGTCTATAAATAGACAATCGATTATAGGCACACAAAATTATATTGTGTCAAAGTCTGCAATAGATGACAATACACTGCATGATTAACATACATGCCCAGTGATCGAATTCACTCCTTTCACTCATACTGAACCACACATTGTATACTATGTACTTGCACATCGTCAAATGTCAGACCACTCATTAATTATAACGTTGTGTATAGGTTTGAATAACCCAACACGTATTAGTTCTATATACGTCCAATTCATCAGAAACAAGTAAATTACCAAATTTTTGTTCTTGCAATAAATAATCAGGGTTATATCTGCTAATTCTGTTAAATACAATAAGGAGTTATCTAATCTGTTTTGCTGTCACTATTCATATCTAAATTTCTTATGGACATTTTTTACTTGGGACCGACTGCTAAATTGAAAAACCTTTTGCTTTCTTATGTTTCATAAAGTACAGTTGGTTGTAATTTTCCCAGCATATAATATATAAGCAGTATAGTCCTACCTGTGATCCTTCGTTATATCTAGATGACTGTGGGGAGCTTTCTCCGCCGGATAAGAGGGGACTGCGGGGAGTTCTCGGTCGGCGTTGAAACTCGACCGCTGCGATCAACTTCTGCTGAACTCTTTCGAGGGGACTTCTGGTGGACCAGGACAGATCACTCCTGTGTGGGGGAGAATAGCATTGTGTAATCGTAAAGAAAAGCCATACATATCCGCCAACATTCTTGACTATTCATTTGTCATCTCACCCGCAGCTGTTTACTGTATATAAATGGAATGGAGCCGCTCGCGCATTCTTCACAATACTATTTCTTACATTAAAAGTTCACATGGCTGTCCTATCATACCAATTATATACAATGCGAGGCTAATCTTAAAGATGTCTTCAAAAAGGAGGTAGAATTCATTGAATTGTTAAGCCAACAAGAATGTGGCAGAAATATGCGTTTACCTCACACTAACATGAGACACTGACTTACAAATCTCCCATTTTAGACACAAGTACTGTTTGGTCATATATTACCCATGAGAACGTAATATAGACTTATTTTGGGATATATTTTTTCAAGCATGTTTATTTTGATTAGCAAACATAGGCAAAAAATCCAGAAGGTGTGCAGAACAAGACAATTTGTGGGATATTCAATCTCAAAGGCGCGCAAGAATCACGCCGTAAACAGTTGTAAGTAACTCACGTGATAGATCTAGGATGCGTTGGGGGTGGGCGGGTGGGTTTAGTCCATGCTTCCAACCTTAATGTAGAACATCTACACCGCCCTTTTATTTTTATGGTCACACCACTCTCTCGGTGTTCTCTAAACTTTAGTCCAAGCCGTTTCTCTTTCTAGACGTAGGATGGACCATCCCAACTACCAACAATCCGTTGGTTTTCTTAGGAGCCGAACCAACGCCGCCAACTTGTTGCTATTCTCTCTTCAACTAGTATCACTCGCTTTTTCTTGTCTGCGTGGGGATCACCCTCTAATATTTCCCTCTGTACAGGCGTTGTCTCTTCAAATTCTGTTACTATTTTTCATGACACACCTATCTCCTAGTATTACTGGTTATTTTACCTGCTCATCTGTCGCACTTTTAGGGATCGGGGCTAACTCTCTTCTCTCTGTTTAATTGTTAGTGCTCTACTCTCATCTTGCTCTCTGCGTCTCACATCGCATGTATTTCTCTCTCTACTCACTTTTTTTAATAACGCAAGCGCACAAGGTTGTGTTGCTTAGGGAGCTGTTGCCAAGAAAAGTTAATAGTACATCATACAATTTTCAGTTAACGACAGTAAACAGGGAAGGCGAACGCAGGTGCATCGCTCGCGACGACGCGAAAACGAGGAAGCTGCAACTCCGGCAAGTGGATCAGAGGAATACAAGACGTAGGTAGGAATGGAACTGATATGAGAACCGGCGCAGGAGAGAAAGCAGACTAAGTGATAAATGGAGGAACCGTCCCAAAAGCAATAAGTAGGAAATAAATGCGTTGACGAAATGTTGTATGGTTATACACGATATTAAAAAAATATATCTGTAACAGGCCTTTAGCTTATCGATGAGTATCTTTTAATACAAGTATCATATACATTATGATAAATCGAATCATCAGGTTAATAAGGATTTATTGATACAGGTGACCGACAATTACCGGCACGATCTCTTAAGTTTATAAATTTCACACTCGCTTTAAGTGAAACTTATCAATGGACTTCGCGCTATGTTTGCCAATTGAATGAAGTGCCGAAATACCTGCAAGCATGTCTTCAATAAGAAGGCTAGTCTGTAATTTATAATCAAGAGTAGTAAAAAATATTTGTTCATTCCGATTCAGAGAGTATAAAGGTTGGTCCGGCAGCAGAGGAAAAAAGTCCTCAGATGACGAGAAGAGAGGAACACCTGAAGGGGAAGAGCGCTTGGGATCAGCTTCGAGTGTTGATGTTGAATTAGACCTTGCTGTTTCGCCCTGTAGTCAGGAGAAGCGAGGTGCAAAAAATTATAGATATGTCTCTCTGGTGCTATAAACTCAACATAAATCTCGTATAACAGAGACCGGATTTTGTAAAGCCAAATAGCCACGTCGTCGTGAGAGCAGCGCGCTGAGGGCTCATCCTGTGTGTGGTCGCTGAGGGCCGGCTCTGCAGGATACACTGTAAGCTCCGATGTCTCATGCAGTGGATAGTTAGCATTCTACTTTTCGAATCTGCTTGGGATGTCGCTATCTTCTCTCCAGCAGGAACATCGCACCAACGCTATTTTACGCTGCGCACGATTCTCTGATACTTATAAAAAGAACTATTTCAGGTGTACTATAGATGATTTACATAGTTGTTTCGGTCAGTTAGATTTGAGGAAACCACACACCGGATGCAGCAGCGGACATATACAACGCGAGCCGAGCCTCTTCTCTCTACTCTGTCTGTGCCCCTTTGCATGCCAATCCCGCGGCATGACGAACAGGTTTTGAACGGTTTAATGCGCTACCTCTGGCTGCTGGGGAGAACAGCTCGGCAGAGGCATCGGGTCGTGATGCGAAGGGACGAAAGGAATGCGACGTGCACGAGCTACTTATGGAGGGGGCACTTCTTTGCCAACGCCTCTATCAATTCTATGATCTCACTATTTTTACTGGGACGGCGAGCGCGTACAGCCGGAAAAGAGATGCGTGAGCTGAGGTCTCATAGGCAACAAAAGTTCTCGGGGAGGACTGGTGATCATTTGCGATAACCATATTTGGGTGGTATGATGTGTGGTTGAAGGGGGAACCCAGGAGAGGACAGGAGCAGGCATCAGTCCTGGGAGGGATAGTAAGGGGTGTCGCGTTTGGTAAAAAGGCACTGGAAGCACTAGTCGTGACAAGGATACAACGTCCAATAAGAGAGGATATTAAGCAGTTGAAGCAAGGAGGAGGCGGGTCGCGTGCAGTAGAGATGGAACATGATAGGGAGTGCAGTTGGGCGGTGTCATACGCCTCATGTTGTGTCATTTCGAGGGGATTACAATCCACTTGAGGTGAAATGACACTTTGTTTTTAAGCAGTGTGGGGTGGAAGGAATCCAGATGCATTTCAGTGTCTAATCTTCTGATATGTTTCTCTCATCTTTTGTGAAAATAAACACTAAAGTACAAGTCTATGAGTCATTCCCCCAGTTGTATACATAATGAATGTGAGTGGGTCTATAATTTAGATTGTGAAGACGTAGGAGGAGATCGATTTAGAGGAGAAATCAGTTAGATGAGGTCAAGTAGAAGGAAAAGAGGAAAGACGTGAGAAGATGAGGTACATGGAGTGTGAGCGCGACTGCTCAAAAGTCACTAAACAGACACCATTTTCTAGACCTTCAGCATTTCCAGGTGTACATAGGGCTGTCTAGGTCAGGTAGGCATAGGAGAATCTCGTGTGGTACTCTTCTTTCTTACACAAATATACATCTCATTCAATGTCCGCATGAGTGACAAACAATTCTGGCTTTAAATCGTAATATAGTTCCAGAAAAATATCTTAATTATAACTGACATATCCTGCTGTAGGTGGAAGGCGAATCCACTGACCTCCGACAAAATCCACAAGTGGTGATGGTATCGTAGGTGCCTAGTGGATAGCGATAAGTAAGCCCTTTGCTGAGACATTTATCGCTCGCCCCTTATAAATAACCGAAACAAATGTAGTCATTGTTTACCAGGGGTAACAAAGGCTGTACAAATTTGGGGATGCAGGAAGTTAAGCAAGGTGGGCATGTAGACGAACAATAAATCCCAACGAGAACTTACTTGGATCCGATTTTGAATCGGATGTAATCACAACGGTCTATTTTAGCGACGGCGTTGGTGAGATGATGTGAAGATCCGACGATCTTTATATAACCGTCGCAACTTATGGTAGTAATGTAGCTTGGCAGGTCGCTTTAAGACTGCCATTATCCAATCCACACACATAAGCAAGTTGCAATTCATAGTGGTTGATGACTTTTACAATGAAAGTGATCAATTGCTACAAGTCAAAGTCACACTTTATCATAATGTTGTCGGTTCTATTTGAGTCAATACTTTAGGGTCAAAATTTGCAAAAATACGAGATAGGATGAGAGCAAGTTCATCTCCCTCGGGGTTCGCCTTATTTGCGGGTTCTGTCAGGGATTATATCAACGCGAGTCTCATGGGACAAATTTTAGTGACAAAATTAGGGATGGCTATGCAGTCGAGTATAAATTATGACAGCTTTAGAGGGATAAGGCAATTTTTTTTTTTTAGCCTGCGTAACGAGGTGGGCTTTGTTGAACAAATTCTTGATCTCTGGCTTACGTATGAATATAAAAATAGCAGGCTGCAAAACACACAAACACTATAAATCTCTGCGGGCGGCAATCATCAATTTACTAACGTGTATAGCTCAAATATCTACATGAGTCGAAAAATATGCCAGCTTGTATTTCATCCAGCTGACCACAATGTATGAACAGAGAAAATAAGAGAATAATATATGGATTACAAAAATGTGGAAAGATAAATCTTAGAACCCTATGAATGATAGTGGACAAAAAGAGAATTAGGTTTGCAAAAGGAGAACACAAGTTAAGTTTTGTGAATGTTCTACTCTTGCATTTTACAGAAGAAGGAAAGGCCGTCCGCAATTTTATTAACTAAATTATGCAAACTCTGTACAAATTGATTTGTTAGTGCAATAAACAAAACCATTATGAATAAGATATTCATATATATACTCATTCTATCAGAATAAGTATAAACGAAGCAAAAAATTCACTCCAGTAACCTTAAATAGGTAGTCCCCATGTAAAATTTACTATATGTAATCAAAATTTATACAAGTCTGAAGATGCGTTAAATCAAAGTCACTGCACATTTAAATATTTTTTTATTTATAGAGGCAAACAAAAATCTTTATCTCTCACTCTGAAGAACTTTTACACTCCAACAACGTCACGAAGAATTCACAGATCACGCTTAGCGCGCCGTAGCAAATGTCAAGCTCCTGGCGACGACGTGTCGTAGCATGGGACTCTTCCGCAACGCCCCCTAGCCATCGAGGTATCACAATCGTGTCAGCCCCGACTCCACCTCGCTCAGCTCAGTACTCTGGTGATCGACCAAAATGCAGACCCAGCAAGGCTTTAATCCACCGACCCTCATCCTAGGTCCACTAGCGGACAACCACGTACCTCCAGCCACGGAGTGAACGATCACCCACTCAGTTTCCGGCGCGAACCGTATATCATAACAATATAAGTTACTATATATAATGATAATAATTTTGTTTAAAACGTCCATCAAATAAACATAATTGAAAATAGAAACGTTGAACCTAAAAGCACAATTTTAGGAATACTCATTTTTAAATACATTTAAACATAAGACAATTACATCATCACAGCCATGGCAGGTTCCGCCAAACACGGCTCTGCGTTGTAAAAGTGTTCCCCTTACGAGGGCCTTACGCGGTTGGTCTCCTCTTAGGTTGAGCGCGAGGTAGACTAAGTCGGTAGTGTCCACAACAAGGTGGTGGCACACCCTGTTGATTCAGGGTCAGAACTGGGTAGTTTGACAAAAGAAATTGACGCATATATGTGTGTGCAACGGGATAGGCACGCGCAAAGTGGCAGAGCAACAACACCTGTGTCAGAGCGAGTGTAAGTCGCTTCAACTGCGGTAGCAGGATCGGCCAAGGTTGGTCCATTTACCACAATAGCCGTTTGAATAGTCTCAAAATACAATGTGACTCGGGCAAGGCGGACCAATCGAGATATCCACAGTGGGAGAAGTACTCCGTAGAAATGACCAGTAAGTTATTGTAGTTAATGCGTGACATAGTTCCATCGCTGTAGCGTGGTGCTCTGCTGTGTGGAAAATGCATTACTGTACGAGAGTCTCTTTTATAGATTTTTGAAATTCAATATGTTTTTTTCATGTGCTCCTGGATGAAAGGTCACTCTTGCTACAAATGACCCTAGTGCGTCGAAACGCGTTACTTTCAATTTTTGAAATTTCGAGAGAGAGTGGCTGATCATCACGCGTTTTTCTACTTGTAGGAAATTGTCCATTCTTGTATGGATTGGTTTAAGAATAAATTGTATAACAATTTTTGAAACTTTTCTATGATGTGTTACGTATAGTAATGTTACTTTAAAAACTTAGAATCATTCTAATTAACGCGGAGAATCATCAAGACTTCGATATATAATCAATGCTTAATGAGTTCAGTATATTAATAGATTTATCTTAATGGGGGCACACAATGATCTCATTTTTCATTTGTATCTTATAAATTATCCTATCGTAAATCACGTATTCTAAGCCTTATTCCGGTTTATATGCGAGCGGGTTCAGCGGATCACCTTCTTCTTAACCTTGCTTGGGACCATTGTGAGTGATCCCTTGAACCTTTGGCTGAGGTTCGGCCGTCTCATTCTGCTCTCGGTGTGTGTAGGTTCTCTGCTATACATCCTATCAACAATCGTAGCGCATACTATGGCTGACTTATCTGGTGTGGGCGAATGGAGAACAAGTGAATATCGTGTGTGGCGGTCTATCATGTATTTATATTAATGACCCTGGTGATGGCCTCTCCTTGTGGACTGCTTAGTCCCGAGTGTCTTACTACAGGATCCATTGCTAGCAGTACTTATGTTACAAGCTTGAAAACGATTATATAATGCAGCTTGTTTAAATTAAAATCTCATATCAAAAATGATTATTCCTCGGGCCATAGCTCTGATCCTTCGAGTTTTAGGCCCAATCTAGCACTACCATGACACTTTTACTCATGTTTCGGATTTCCAACATTTCGGTTTGAGCACACTGAAGAATATAATTTGTCGAAACAATGCCACGCACTCGTGCTAAACTAATTGGCTACCGTAATCAGATTTATATACTGACCCCTGAGGCGAGGCCTCTGGTGGGACTAGCTTAGTCCCGAGTCTCTCACAGCCAGTTGCTACTGTACTATGATTACTAGCTTGGAAATACGATATTTATAATATGCAGTGTAAAATTAAGGAATTGATACATATCATAAGATTATTCCTTCCTCCGCATAGCTCTAGCATCCTGTCGAAGTTATTTTCCCCACATTCTTTGGCACCTACATTCTATCATTTTCACTTTCATGTTTCGTATATTTCCAAACATTCTGTGTAATTGAGGCTATCACCTGTATTACGAACATATTTTCGAAATGCGACCATCTGATGCCATAAAAACTTGACCGTCTATGAATTCTGTATCTATGACCCCTGGGTCGCGGCCCTGCTGCTGGACTGCTAAGCCCAAGGCTTCTACAGCCCAGTGCTATATGTACATGTTACTAGCTTGGCAAAATACGAATTATTAATTAGCAGTGTTTAAGAAATTAGAAAATTACATATCACATTTAAGGGGATTACTTCTCCGGATAGCTCTATCCTTCCGACGTTTTTGGGCCACCAATCTTTTGACACTACATTGATCACTTTCTTTTACTTTCAGTTTCGGAGTCAAACATTTCGGTTGATGATCATCACTGAAGAGAATATTTTCTCGAAATGCGCATCTTGCATCAGAAAATGGACCGTCATAGATTATATTGATCTAGATTGTGGCGTGTGCCCTACTTGGCATAAACGACTTTGATTGAAAATTCTCGCGGAACAGTCTACTCGAAGTTGGAAAGCAAAACGAAATGAGGGAGGTTTATACAAAAAAAAGAAAGCCGTAAAAGATCTAAAATCTCAAGTCCGCCAAAGCACGTAAAAGGAAGACTGCAAAGAAGGAATATTCAGGGAAAATTTCAATATTGTGATTTGTAGTAAAGTCATATGTTCATTATCAAATGAAACAGTATAAAAATGCCGGGTACGCGACTTGATTGATTCGACGGACGGAAACGATATCCACCCAAGGGTATAAAGAAAATACAGGTTGAACTTCGATCCTCAAACCAGAATCTCGATACACATGGATTAGTTAGAGCATTTGGAGGTTCCAAACACCATTTGTTCTGTTAGTATTAACCCTTGATAGTCGCGAATTCAACGGATATCCGAACGGGTGTTTCCTGGTCCAAGCAGGTTCTTCTGGGCGCATCG
>CAJDSM010149951.1:1078-11343 GCA_903981925.1 Ostrea lurida
AGATCTGTGTTGCCCTTCTCTCAATTTTGAATTCTTTATAGGAATTACGAGATCGATTCTAACGACCTGCGCGGATCTGTTTCAAGAAGCAATATTGATGCTAATATTGAAGTGAGGCGCCTGTCTTTGAGATTTGTGCATGGCTCACAAAACCAATCTGATGACCTTGTTTTTAATTATTCCAGTGCTGAAATCACCATCTCGAATCCAAGCAAGTGGAAGCTAGACAAAGGATGTAGACAAGGGATCTCACCTTCACGTGGTTATTAATGTTGTTAGGATCCCTATCTACCATATCCGCCATTTTGCTCTGCTTTATCAGCGAAAACGTAGAGAACCGCTATCGTAAAGTCCCTATTAATGAAAATGAATTTTTTGAATTACTGGTCCTGAAAGTTAAAAATCTTGATTGTTAGAAAACAATTTTAGATTTTATATATGACGCCGATACGTTATTTTGAGATAAAAGTAGAATGCACCAACAGGCCCCAAGACCATGAACTGAGAATAGACTTAAGTCAAAATTTTGATTCCCTATATCTTAAGATTCATAGCACAGATGTTTTAAAAAAAACTGCAGGATTTTGAACAGAAATCAAAAGCAAACATATAATGAAAATTTCATTTGTTGATGAAAATTATTTCTCAAATTAGCTGGGTTTAATATTTAGACTTAAGTCTATTCTCAGTTTATGGTCTTGGTTATATAACTGACCTGTTGTAGGTTGAAAACCAGATTCACGACTGTATGTTACTACTCGTTTCTTTTTTATGTCTTGTTTCCGTTGGCTACTGTTGTCTACGAAAGCCTATTCACCTCCTACTATCTCGTAATTACGAGAAAAGAGGGAGAGGAATTGGGAAGAAAGTGACGGGACTTGAATTATGCATCGTATTTGAATGCTACGAGAGAGTATTACCTAGACAGGAATATGAGAACACTTATGGCAGTTGACCTAGACCTCACGCCTCCATTCAATTTTTATTTTCTAGCCTAAGTACGTACAAGTTTTTTATGTGAAGACATACCAATTAGCTGTACATTTTTGTCTAGTCTGACAGTTTTGGGAATTGAGACTGTATATCATCTTTTCCTCTCATAATGTATTCCGAACGCACCACCGCTATTAATTCTCACGTTGTGCGTCAAGGAATAAGATACGACGATTGTGTGTTTTAGTTATGGCAATATTAACGTTGTTGCGGTTGAAGGGACGGGAGAGGCTCACGATATTTCTTGCTCAGTAAAATGGTCGGACGAAGAATATACATTTGACAAGGTACGGAATCATTTGTACCCTCCAAATGCGAATGTTAAACATTTGGTATGAAAGATACAGATAAAATACAGGTCCTGGAAGCATGAACTTTGAGGTAGATCGACGATTTTTTACTGGTTTATTATATGATGAATGTTTTGGTTACGGTTGGCATGTCGAATGGTTATGTAGTTAATCGGGGCGATTCAGTGAGCGTAAGCGGAGATAGCCAGGATATGCTACTCGCTTATGCAATTTGGTGTTGGGAGAGGCCATCCGGTTTTTGTGCTACCATAGTAATGATAATCATAACCTGGTTTTTCATATAATGAAGATCCGCGTGATGGCCCCGCCAGCATATTACCGTGATCGAGAGCCGGATATGCACGTCCACTTCTAGAGTTTTGGTTATGATGAATTTCTGGTATAACTTAAGTAGGCTAAACTACTGCGTTTTGTCGGGTACATGTCGGTGCATTGTGTATTTTGAGAAACGGCCACTAGTGTGTTGTTCAGAATTTTTCCTTATTGCATAAAATGAACCATATCAAACGAGTATGTTTGCGGATAAAGGCTAGTCTCCTGCAAAATAGAATGTAAAAGTGGAAGTTACTTGGTCTACAGGGTAATGAGAATTCCATTGTCGTTTGTGTAGATTTCAAATATTGTAGGGGTTGTATCTCTGTGAGTATTGGTTGTGCTTGTCACATTCAAGAGAATGATGAGTAGGTTTGAAATGTTCTAGAGAATACGTTCTGGCATAAAAGACAGCACAAAGATGTGACTTACAATATTGAAAAATTTTGTATCATTCTTAAAGTCAGGTAATTTGCTTAGTGATGATATATTATCTATGATCATAGGGCGAATCTGATTCATCCAAAGGAATTGTTGAGACGTAATAATTTCCACCCTAGTTCATTTAAAAAGACAGGAAGTCACATAATAGTGACTTTTTTACGAAACAAGGACAATATTGTGTACTGTTGTGCGTTTTAAATTTTCTAGTTGGAAACCAAGTACTATAAGCTTTATATCACAATTGTCATGTAGAAGTCTTATAGGTGTTGTACACTTAAGTTTTCTATTTGGTAATCATTGTAGGCCCGTACGGAACCGACTATCTGGTCTTCTTAAAAGACAGATCAGGGTAAGAGTAGTGGGAGTTAGGGTAACTGTGGTATGCTTCTATTTTTCTTTCCCCTTGCATTGTATATAACGGTTATACCAAAATTTTTAACCTGGGGATTTTTTAATAAGATTTTCTCGACGAATACATTTTTGATGAACTGTTTCCCTTATTTGTTTCAGAGGACAGAAGTGTCATCAGATTCCGCGGTCCCCTACAGATTTTGAATTACCCAGACGTCTCTGGGCTCAGGGTGTCCGGGGTAAGACTATGGGTGTTGTTTGGTTTCGTGGGCACTTCACCATACAAAGCTGAATTTCATGTCAGAATTAGGTTCATGAAGAGGGGAAAACATTGTCCGGTGGGTAATTGTTCGCCATCTTTAATATGGATGCCGATGCCGATGTGCCCGGGCTGGTGGGGAATGTTAATAGGAACCTTGTTGAAACGTTGATGGTGGGAGTCTAGTTTCCCTAAAAGATGAAATTCCGTGTCATTCGCATTGATAGCAATTGAGTGGAGCGTTATGATGGGGTCTTAATGTCCTGGGCCCCAGTAATAACCCACTCGGGACATCGAGAGAGTTACGAGGGGGCGGCCAGTAAAGTGTGAAACGAGGGGGAAGGAGGGGGAAGGCGTGGGGGAGGGGGTCATAAGTGTTGGATCATTGTAGGGCTTGTCCTAGTATGTCATGGGTAGGCATGGTCATTAACTTTATCGTGTAAACTTCTTGGATATGTAAGACATTTGATGTGTAAGTTCTACTAGCGCAATTATGGATATTGAGCGAGAATCTGTCCAACTCGTCCAATCATGTATTTACATGACAAGACCATTCCGTGGGTACCTGCGTTTGTAAATCAATATCGTGGTGCAAATAGATCAACTTTATTGACCTGAGTGCGCGCTATGATCGACTTTGGACCAGGATATCAAGTGTGGGATTCGGTCAATCTTAAGAAGGTAGGGTCTGGGTGTATGGATCTAGTTGTTGGTGTCAAACGAGAGACTACCTCGGTAGTCGTGAGTAGCTTGTACGTTTGTGATGTAGATGGTGATGCGAGAAGAGAGTGTGGAGTGCGGCTTTTCCCATATTTTCAGTGTCACACGTGAAGTGGTATCGCCTTTGTGCGTTGATCATGCCAAAGCATTCTCATCTGAATCGTCCTTTATTGAACGATGTTTGGGTGGATTCGCGTTTGGCGAATATATTTGATATTTTCTACTACGGCTGACAATTGTTAATAATAAATCGAGCTTTAAGACTGATTGGATATATACTTTAATTAGACTTTTGGTCTTGTGCAAAAATATGGCGAATTAAAGAATACGCTTTGAGGCTAGACAGGTTCTCTTCATTTCAACGTATGTTACATTCCACTTGCTATAACCATTGTGAGGTTCCAGTTTCTATTGATATAGAATTACATTAACGTGCACAACTTTTGGTTGCAACTAATCATTATCTAATTGATACTAACAAACAAAAAAACGTATGACGAAGTGTTCTTATGATAATTTAATAGCGAAAAAGCAGCGGTTGTCTGGCCTAGTCGATGATGAACAGATAAAACCGAGATGTCTGGTGACATAGGCAATACATGCTATATCCCCAATATTCAGTTAATGAATGATATTTCGAGAGGTCCTATGTAGTCTTAACCCGGTGTTACTGGAAAGGCCAACTTCCCTGAGAAGATAGGATTCAACCCTAAAAATTTTTGTATTTAGTTCGTTGCGGACTTTACTTTTTGTCGCTAGTCAGTAATCAAATCAACTTAGAGAAATTTCATATATCACAAAGCATTTATATGTTTTTCTATAAAACGGAGTATACTAGTACGTAGTAAAGAGTCACTTTGGTTGCGAAATCCTGTGTTACTACCTGTAATAGACATCCCAATTGGTGTTCATAATTTCCGCGTATAGGTAAAGTGGGATAGGGCGCATAAAGCATCAAAGGAACTAAATCATACAATCGTCTGTGCAATGCATACAATGATTATTTAATGGGGCTTTTTGATATGGATATAGCTTCTAACGAAGCGTAAAATAGGCCAATCACTATCGTAGACTGTACTTTGGCTAAACGATTTGTTATATGATTCACCTGCGATCTGAGTTAGCCCTTATTCCCGTTGGGTTTTGGTTTTTAATACTACAACTGAGAATTAAAGAAGCCGTACTCGAGTAATTCGCTGAAATCGTCCCAAGTATAAACAATCGAGTTCGACATTTGTATAAAGCCACAATCTGGTCACTGGAGCAAGTAAGTGACTGACGGTACTCTCCATTAAAACTCAAATAAGTAAAGAGTCGATAATTGGTGGTTAATTATATGTTGTTATTCATGTTGTAATGGTTAATCCATTCACATGTCAAAATACTCTATATACCGCTGTCCATTTGTCCGGATGAGTGCAGTAGAATCGACATTCATATCCATAACATAAAGGATCCCGTATTCATTTTCACCCAGAAACAAAATGTTATGATTTATATATACCGTGACTATCCAAAACGTTTGAATTATTGAAATCAAGCATGTGGCGCTTAAATTGCTTCTCTAATTTAGAGATCTTCACCAATCAAAATTAGTGTAATTATTAACTTTGGTATTAAACTGGCATACAATTGCAAACCGTCGACTATTGCTCACCGTACTACATACAAGCCGACCCTTTGTGATATATTAGCAGATAGAAAGTGGTGTAACTTTATTAAGTTGGTTAAGCACTTTTTACAAACCCATAAAATGACTAAGAAAGTCCTGTTGGAAATATCACACCTTTCTTGCGGTCGCTCTATGTTGTCGACGGTCGTGTTTAGTGCCAGAAAATTGGTATCACTACATTCTCTTCCGATTAATTTTTAGTATTTTATTTGTGTTTGCAATACAATCTGGGCATGCATATAATGCTTATCATATTTTAATCGTCTGTCCACATAAGTGGTGTCCATCGACGAGTTTTATGTGATTTATTTCCAAGGGAAAAGGGGATTTCCATCGCTTTGTTTGTCAGAAAATGTTTCGGCTTCGGGTCTGTATAAATTCTACTCCTCTTACTTTTTTTCCTCCCGCCCCTTCACTCTAATGAATTTATCTGATTATACTTTTGTAATTTGTAATAAATAGTAACGCCGAAAATAAGTATATAATAAAAACTTCCGAACGAAGTGACAATCGTCATGCCAAGTGGTATTGGAATTATATCTTGTTTTGGATTATTTGCAAATTTACATATCTTTATCCTATGAACCAGGTCCTATTGAAATCTATGCATCCTCTAGGCTTAGGTTAATGGCCTCGCATAGAATTCAATTTGAGTAGAAGTTGGATTTCTAAAACGCATGTGATGATCTGGACTAAAACTTAAGGTAAACAGTGAAATGATGTATTGTCTAGGTACGGAGTGGCGGAGGGTAGTCGAATCTACTCTAGGTGTGGCTACCAGAGAAAATAAAAATTAAGGAGATATTATTTACACTACCATTTCATGCTAGTTCTAAATATTATCCACGTATATAGATATCTCGACATAGAGCCTGATTGAACGTATTAAGAGTAGTGTCTTTTTGAGGTTGTAAGGTAAAGAAATACAAACTAGTTTCTGACCAATCTTAAGGGTATATAATAGGGGACGACCAGATGATGAAAAGTGTTTTTGCTCTTAACGTGCCGTGTATACCACCATACCCTTGTTATGAACACCTAATAGTCAATCAGCTTGCTAGAGATAATCACGCAATTAGTCAAAGATAATCTGATTATGTTCTATTCCTCAGAGATTAAGTGGCGAGAATTGGTGTTAGTGTTATTCTACGAAAATTATAGTGTAGTCACTTCATTGAGCGCTAAAACCCGACGCAATCCATACGAGAGTCCACCTTACCTGGGTTAAGCAAATTTGTAAGTCTTCTATAATTCGCTTTCACTCCGGGATGGGGTAACCCTATATGTCTTCCTCTCTTTCAATTGTTCGAACAGTATATCGTGGGAGTTAGCACTAAGAGGTTGCAATTTAATCATTGCTCGTCCCGCTCCACGTTACGTCTTACCATTCAAAACCTTTTGATTGGTAAACTATGGTTCATAAATCATGACGGACAGTCCACCCATACTGCAATGAGAGTTATTCCCACCTTTTAGCATATGTTAGACTCTTTCAATCTAACTCTCTTCAGGACTGAGAATGTTTAGCACATTATGATGGGAATGTTATTGTATCTAATGAACCAGATACGAGTTAATAACAGAAAGCTATATGAGATGCCGCTTAATATAAACATTAAGTGTTTTAATTCGCTGTTATGCGTCTTCTTTATGAGATGGTCTATAATTTCAATCTTACACCACAATCGCACAAGATTTTCCAAAGGAAGCCTTCCCCATCACCTAAACTCGATAGGACAGATTTATTCTATTCACAGTCCACTCCAAATTCTATTAAACAACCAAATGTAACTTTAAACGAAATAGCAAATGCTAATAAACGTAAAGCACAAAATTAGAGTTTCTCAAAACACTAGTACTACAGCTTGATTGTTACTCGAAAACATACAATATAATAAGAATTGATTTCGGGTTTAAATGCATGATGTATTGGGTTGTGGGTTTAAATTTGCTAGTAATGAATTTTCAGTGAATTAAAGAAAAAGTATGCCCTGAGCTAGTTCCGCCGTAAAAATGTTATCTAAACAATAAGAATTTTAGAATATTGAAATACGAGTTTTAAGGATATAAAAAATGATGTTAAAACCAATACGAATTGGTGAGGTTTCATGTTAATGAAATCCCCAGCGTCAAAAAAACTGTTATTATTGTAAGAGTAGATAACGGTGTTTCGCAATTCAAGTGTAACCACAGTTTAAATTAAATCTTGTGCGGTATGATACAGTGAGAACATCCTCAGTACTCTTTGGCACATTTTAACCCAGATTAACTAGGCACCAAGAAGGGATCAGAATACCGTGGGGGGGTTTATCAGTCAGTTATCACCAATTCACAATATCGTATTTATGCCACGCAATGGCAAGGATATATATTTGGTGATGTTAGGCTGACGCAATCCTAAGATGATTCGATTGTTTATTGAGAGAATGGCATGCTCGTCCCGTGAGGAAACAATTCCTAGTTTAGGTATAGGTGTTAGTATTATCTTCACATTATCAATTACTGTGGAGTATACGTTATTTGATTAAGGAAGATAGATACAGCATGCTCTATGTTGCGTCTCTTCGGCAATAACAACCCCCAACCAGGAGTGGCACCGGGTACTGGTTCTACTTACCAATCCGCACTCTGAATTGAAGGTGACCGTATGTTGGGACTCACTGCCAGTTTTATAAGTGACCACGGACACTATACATGGCGAAGCAGATTTCAATACATTCTAGGGTGTTAAACGTTGGTTAAATAGAAACTATGATATTTCTGTCTATGAAGTATTAACATCAATTGGACCAGTTTTTGTAGTAGTTAGAATGTCTTAACAGCCATAACGAAGATAGTTCATAAGCATTAAAAACGAGAGACTCTATCTACTGAATGAATATTAGAACAAGGAACTAAATTTAATAACTTAATTTAATGCCTCAAACTGTACATATTTCTTTAAGCAGAGTCCATAGGAAAAGATGAGAAGTGAGATAAAAAACCTCCGCCAATCGTTGGTCAGTTTCCCACAAAAAAATCATTGGTCTATGAGGATGATACAGATACATGATTAAAAATGTGGATTGTAATTTTAATCTTGTAAGAATTTGATACGCCAAACGAATAAGATAATAAGAATAAGATTCACAATACTATCGCCGTACGAAAGCCACTTACGTAACATTTTATAGCACCGTAAATAAGATGCACAAGACATTATTAACTTCTGTTCGACCATATATCGACGAGCATAATGACGAGATAATACTGATCTCGTACAAATGTATCATCGAGAAAGACTCTGTTATACGAGATAAGTCACTCGTAATTGCGAGATAAAGATCTCGGAATTACGAAGATAATTACTTCTGTAAACTTACGTGATATAAGATCTTCGTTATTACATGATAGTTCCTATTCTCAAGTCTTGATGAGACTCTAAAGAGATCAGTTACTATCGTAAATTACAGATAATTATCTCGTAATTAACGAAGATAATTCTTTTCTTGTAAAATATACAAAGAAAGATCTTATAAAACTGAATTCACAATATATTGGACAGAATCGAAAGCAATACTCGTATGAAATCCCTGTTTTCCGGTCATAACTTCATGTATAGAAGTTGTAAATGAGAAGAATATTCATACTGGTGGCCACGTTACAGTGATTCTATAAACAAACAAGAAATGAATTGATATTCACAGGGTAGAGAGCTCAGAAATCAAACTTACAAGCATCGAAAAGTTCATTAAATCTTAATTCAAAATATCAAATAAACAGAATACGTTCGAGCAATAATACTTCTACCACTAGAATATAGCTAGTACACCCAGTAGTTGGTCACTTGGAGGTACGATTGTAAGAACTTAAATGACTAAACACTTACCACACAATGCTTAGTGGATCCCTGTTTTTGTAAATGGTTCGCGAGAACTCCTTGTTTAAGTTACCTATTGAACAACATGTGTGTTCACGTGCTGGAAGCAAACTTATCGGTCCTCAATAAGCGAACGATATGCACGTCACTAGCACATGCCATTTAAAATGTACTATCTACTGGTCCAACACTGACGTATTAATAATGTGGTCATCTAGTATACATCTTATTAGCAGGAGGGATTTATATCACTCAGCCGCAAGAAAACAATAATTATTCCATCCGTAATAACGAACCGAAAGGGGGTGGGAGGGGGTGGTGCGGTGTAAAAGACTATATAGGTATTTCCAAAAACAAAACATTTAAGCTGTTGGGTTTGCTGCTGAATTGTTTTCATGTCCAATACCTTGGCAGACAGAGTGCTAATCTCTCCTTTCTCTCTTCTCTCGCTACCACCTTACTTTTCGATTAAAAATACATTAATAATACACCCAAGAATGTAATATTCATACTAGCAAGACTACCGGGAGGTGTATCTGTACACAATTAAACAAGCCGCCAAAAGAACGTGACCTTCTCTGTAAAATATTTGGTATTGAGTGACATCAAAGTATAATAAACATCAACATTTATCATAGATTTGGCGCCCTGCGACAAAAAAAATCATTTTGAGTCCGTTTTGCAATTGTTCCTTCAGGTTTTGCCACACCTCACCTTTACGCTAGCAGAATCCGCATATTGGGCTCTAACGTTTCTTCCGGCTTAACGAGACAGGTAAAGGGTTCAAACAATATGCCGAGGACTTCAGTGTCACGACAACTGCTTCATCGTAGTTCTCTCGTAATAGATATCGTGATAGTATTGTAACCATGTGATATTAATTGAAGCTAAAGATGTTCTTATGTAATAGCTAATAGGAAAGGTGTGGGTAGTTAGTAACAAGTTATAAACCCATATATATATCAGTAACATTAATATAATCTTCATAAGCCAATATAAGTCGACCTCGTATCCTTGGATCTGAACTATACAATTCTTCCCGTGACTAGGCCACCATACCCGCAAGCGTAAAATGAAAAAACACTCTTCTCTCATCGTCTATTCTCCTCTCTCCGTGCTCATGTTCTCTCTCATGGCACACCACACACATAAGCGAACGGGTAATCGGTTGATCCATCAACAATGCAAAATAGCAACGTGTTCCATAATTATGTTTTATATTGCACATTTTCGAATACATAACATACGTAAATGTATGACTTAAAAATTGTATTCGAACTCAGCTTATAAATACACCATTAATATATTGTTTGAATTTCGATAATTACAGAATCTCTTCTCGTC
>CAJDSM010150008.1:0-10638 GCA_903981925.1 Ostrea lurida
ACTCCCTGAGCTACAAAATAACACCAGAGGTAGGGACATCGGCATCGGTTAAAGCTAAACACACAGGTTCGACGGTATGAAAAATACACCTACACATATTTACGCTCCATAGTAGACCGGATCACACCCACCCGATCCGATGGGTGTATCACCGCGAAAAATTAATTTACATTTGTACCTTTAATGACAAAACTGAAAATAAACTCAATGACAATCGCATAAAAGTACCATAGCAAAATGGTGGCAATACCACACAATGAACAAGGCCGTTATGACTTGACGAGTTATATCGCAATCATTAAAATGTCATAACATCAACAAAAGTCTCCCATCTAGGACTCCATCTGAGGTAGGAGAGAGTCCAATGATAATGGGACTATTGCTAAGCATAACAAGACACCCAGAGTAAGAGATACCCGTAACTGAGAGCGCTCCTGCGGTTTGTTATATCTTATTAGTTTTAAAACAGGTAAATCTTTTAATCAACAATTAATATTATATTCAATCATCACAATCATATAAAGAGGGTCTATATTCATCTGATATATTATTTATAACATATTCTTAATCTAGTACGATTAGTGTTTTAAATTTATAAAAATAATACAATGTATATTAGAGACAGTCACAACTCATCTTATTATCCTGACAGTTATAAAGTCAGTAACTAGAATATAGTAGAATTGTGATCAGTATTATACTATATGACTTCCACCAATATTATAGTGTAGAGAGAAAGTACAAATATGCACATGAATCATTCTGGGAGACGCTTTCCTTTTTTAAGTTGTTATGAATTTTGCTCATGGTATTCACAGACCCCATGTGTAGTGAATGTGTGGAGAATATGTGAACACTATCGAATAAATTTCTGCCCACTTATCATATGGTAGAAAAGAACAGTTATCCTCTATAAAACGCGTGAAATAAATATGGGAAATTCCTTACGATCGATACATTTTTAAACATTCTACACTCCCTCATAGTTTCGGCACCAAAACGACAATGTATGAAATTTATTCATATATCTTTCAAATTTTTTGTTATGCTTTTCAGTAATGAGACTCTACACTAGATTCCTTTACCTCCAATGTTGAAACACTATTTTCACTGCGTTCCAAGCATTAAGCTTTTTTTGCAGTCATCAAAACAAATTAAGAACTGCTCTCCTTGCTGTACGTTGTATTTCCATATCGAATCTGTGTGAAATATACCTAGTCATTTCCGAGACGCATCCACAAACATGAAGCAAACTAATGCCTATCCATATGGCATTGTACAGTGTATTTCTTCACTCACATGAGTTCAAATTTTAATGATTTCTAGCTGACTAGGACTACAATAACGGTGTGACCTATAAAGTACACAAAGAGGACATAATTCTATCCTAACCTTTGCTGACCAATGGTAAAAGAGGAATAGTCTGACAGAGGGGCCAGTTTTCACTGGGGACAGATCCATCATTTAACCCAAATCTCACTCCCAAGCAAATGTAGGAAATATGTGATAGAGCAAGCTTAAGTATTGCAAGTTTCACAAAAGACCATTTTATCGACCAGCGACCCAAGAAGCTATTTTCAGGATAGGAAAATTAGTTGACATTCGCACAACTGGCTGAGATAAACCCCATAGTGATGTAAAAGGACGAGTTGAGAGCCAACCATTGTGACAATAAGTCGGGTATATAACTGTGCCTGAACTTAAACATGAGATGTGCAAAACACATGGACATTGGTCTCATGAGTCTAACTTAGACTTGTTTGTTTTCGTAGAGTGCAAGAGGCGTAAAGAGGGAACAAAATTGTTAAACAACTCAGGAGCAAAAGACACAGTGAAGAGTAAATAGGACTATATCATCCTACTCAGTTTCGGAGATAGGTACTTTGCTTCAATCGTCAACCAAAAGATAATCAATGATAGTGTACGTATAATTCGATATGCTCATCTTGTCATTTGTGCTATTGAGAGGAGAGGGAATGAGAGATAGAAGTATTAATTTATGAGCATAACATTGCTGCCCTGCCTAGGCTTATTGTATAAAGAGCCAAAGAGAACTACCTATTACGTAGAGATCAAGAATTCACTCTCACTAACTTATATTCAAGGATATTTTGGACGTATACACATCTCATTTGTTACTGAATGAATATTGGATGATGTACCCGGAGGCCTCTGTAACTAAAATAGCATCTTCCGATTACAAATGTACTTCCCCCAGTGTCTGAATAGTACCTAGGCTTAATGTCTTAACGAAAAACAATTATGGAGGGGAGTAAGTGCGTTTCCTTAACTTGGAAGCTTTATCATTAAAATATTGTGACAGGATGTTAGTTTATTCACTTTCCATTAAGTTCAATAGCATTAACATGCAGTCCTTAAAATTGATACTACATATTTGCCAATAGTCCACTCCTTGCGCCCAGACCTCATTCAAACGGAACCAACACATCGGATACTTACAAAACATAACTACATCAGGGCCGCGCATGTATTCTCTTAGAGCTTCTGCATCTACTTTCCGCAATCTGCTCTAGCAATTCGGATTCTTCTTTGGTTCTAGATATCGGGGAATAGGTCGCTGGATCGATGGTGGCAGCGTAATGGATTTCGTATCAATAACAATTATTCCTGTCCGCCGATACAGCTCAGTGTCTCTCATTTGAGAGAAGCTAAATCACATATCGTTCATAAATATTATACTGGTCATTGACGATCTCTCTAGTGTTTGAAACACTTGAGTGCACTCGTACAATTCTTATCGCCCACATCGGATATATAAGAAGAAGGTATACTCCTAATTTAACTCTAATCCAAACATAACTAATGATGATACATGTATTTAAGTCATTCGAAACTGAATGGCTTGTTTTCCACACGTAAGCTTTCCTATAAATGTGCAATATGTCATACCGAGAGTGAGATGCTTGATTTTTCGGATATAGGACAATAAAGAAGTGTCGTCTGACCAACTCGACTTATCATGATAATAAAAGACATACAGTAAGAGATAATGCCAATGTTGATACTATAACGAGAGATTTACACAGTTTTTGTTGGTAGAAAAATTTAAGTTTGATGTTTCAGCTTGGGCGAATTAATGGTTGATATATTAATTCTAATAAATCTTCTTATTCATATATATGATTATAGTAACTTAATATATATAAAAATATCTGTCCTTATATCTAGATAAACGTAAACGTTTGGTGCGCATTTGATATTCTACAAGTTCACAATTTAATACTGCTATTTTGGATTATCATTTTTGAGGCTATACCAGACAAAATTCCATTACTCATATTACACTGTGAACTGTTTCCCCCCTCCTCGTTATTATATGTCTTCTAAATTCTTAATGTAACTTTTCGAGAAGGAGACTTACGAGTTGATCCTTGCTAAGTTACAAATATCATTCATATATCTTCTTTATTATAATCAAAAAGAATACTAATCAAGATGATTTGGGGTGAGAAAAATTCACTAAAATGAGTGATACTATGCCCTTTAAGCAATAGATCACACTTTCAATAGATCTCTCGTCTTAAGAGTGCTTTATCTTATGCTATATATCATTTTATGATCCCAAGCCACAAATCTTATTCACAAGCCGTATTCGATCGCTCGACGCGTTTGCTCTTCCAGACGAGAGCAGTGATATCTTTGTTTGTTTATTCATCGTTATGAGTGGAGTTTTAGATGGTGGGTGGCTTGGTCGGCTACTAGGTCGTTGCAGAGACACTTGTTCCAAGAGAGAAGGACAAGTTTTTTCCCCTAACGAGGGCGAACCGTACCCCAGTATGTAAATGGTAGCACGTAAGGTGGTCACATATCTTTGTAATAATAATAATATGAGATTAATATATTCTTATTTGCATCCGCACTTGACCCTCGAGGCTTAGCGTTGATAGAGCACTAATTGAAAGACCTTCAAGGATACGCAGTCAGTACAGTCTATCCAGACTGCCGCAGGTAATGCGTCCAAGTTACACATGGGATAAAGTCATGTATATCACAACATGTTGTACTAACTATGCAACGTTCCAACGCTCTATTCATATCATAATGATTAGTCGGTCTTTGAGATAAGTTGAATTAAACGTATTGGGTAGCTCCTGGGCGCGTGCTAATACATCACCACATGCAGCAACAGGTGTATTGCAAATCTCGAAGCAAGTCGACTAACGACAGAGATGCGTTCACCTTCAAGCGTCTGTAAAGCTGTGATATAGGGTAGTCAATTTGATAAATGTAATCGTCATTTTGTTTCCTTAACCAAGCAAATTTATGTATATCGTCTGATTAACTTTAACCCTTTGTGTATGACTTTTCTGCTACCTTTCGGCTGAGTATCTAGGTGGAATAGTCATAAGAAAAAGAGACTGAATCAAAATTCCCTTAAGCAAATGGTGGAGTTTTTAGTGATACACTGTTGTAGAGTCGACGATACGGTTGTCGACATTATATATATATATTGTATACTCATTTTGTAAGAAGAAGCTTTCCTAGCAAATACAATATAGAAAGAAAGTGAGAAATGAGTCGATAATAAGTTTCTTTGACCTCGTTAATGGCTTTCACTGTCAAACCAACAGATCTAAAATACACAGGAGATGTCGCAGCATTAATAGGTTGAAATATGAGTTCTCAGGTACTATTAATGAAAGCCCAATTCACAAGGTTCGCTAACCTGGAAACTCCTTGGGGGGGGGGGGCACATGACTGGGGCAAGGTCCTTGGGGACCGCTTTAGGCCCCCAACGGTCCAGGACTAGTCCTGGGTAGGGGGTCTAGGGGGCGAGCCCCACGGAAAAAAAGCTGAGAAGAATTTTAAAAAATAGACATTTTCAATTGGGTCTGGTCATGGGGCCGCTCTATATTGAGAGGAAGCCCCCACATGCGAGTCCCTGGCATAGGGGTCCAGGGGAGCTGAAGTCCACCAGGATAGTCAGAAGAGGAAGCAGGTGCAATTATAATCTGTCAAATGGGCTCAAATAACTGATAATAGAGTGAGATCAGAAATCGTGTGTTATTTTAGTACAAAAACTATTATGCGATATCATGACTGATTGCGAAAACTTTTCTATTCTTGCGCACAACGTATGGAAGTTTTCACTAAGTAGGTGGTCTTCTAATGTCATATCAACCATGGTCTTATCTGTATTTGTACATTGATGATGTTTGCTGTCTATTGTGCAATTTCGCTTTGTACTGGAAAAGACTTTTTTTTAATATTATTTGTTCAACGGTAGTAAAAAAGTAAACAGCGCTTTACACACAGTGGACGAGACAAAGAAAATTCCTATCGCTATGTGAAACGCTATTGAAACATGGCGCTTCCTAGGCAGGCACGGGGTGGATCTTATCTCTACGGATAATCCGCGTTTACTTTATTCTGATCGACTAACGGGCTCCCGGCGGGTGTGACCGGTCAGGCCAGAGGATGCTCTATCTTCTCTCTCTTACCATGTGTACACTCAGATCCTAGCCCTTCGCTTTTTGTCGAGGTCCGTGTTGCCCACGTACATCTGGATTTCGTGAGTATATATTGTGTGTTTGGAGATTATGATTCACGGATTTATGACAAGCTATCGTGGGAACCTTTACGTCCTTCTTCTGCTCTAAGAGACCCTTGCCTATATATCAAAACAAGGTGGCAGTAGCAAACACGCCTTCGACCCAAGGAAGTTTGAGGCGTCCTTGAGATACAACCAAGAAAAGGGAAATTGATTATAATTCCGGCCCAAGTTAATCTCCAATTCCAAGAACTCCCTCCCCAGAACAACTTATAATAATGGGCGATTTTTTTCAACAGAGTGTCTATACTGATTTATTACCAAACACATTCAGACTATGATGGTCACTCTCGTGTGCAGATAATGTTTTTAACTTATCAGCTTGATCAAGCATGATGAGGTATCATCGCCAAGCTACACTAGAATCAACTGTCTTCTTATCATAGACAATCTGCGTAACGCGAGGTGTAGAAGTATTTCTAAGCTTCTCTCGATGCTTGTTAATGACTAGCGTAGTTTCAATGTAGCGTGACTTTCACCAGCATTACTTGTCTGCATTATCACTAATGTTATGCATACCATGTCAATTATATACAAATTATTGCTGTTTTGAGTCAAAATACGATGAATGTTATGACACATGGAAGTGCAATATTTCGACACTTCCCTACTCGACTGAAGACGCCCCTCGAAACCTGACAAGTACAATATTCACCGAGCTCCCGACAGGTTCGAGGTATACGAACGTTTTACTTGAATGTCAAAAGGTGAGTCACTAATAATCATCGTATTACCGAAAGGACCTACGAATGTATAAAACTAAGTAATCCTTGTAAAAATAAACTAATTGCTGCCAGTCCTGTAACTCACACAATTAAAGGTGACTAGTGATTCCCTAGTGGGGTCCGTGATTGCCCCATTAAATTAAAGACACGCACAGATCATCCTTTACAAAGTAACATAACATATACTGTTCCTATCTTTTTGAGTGAATTCTGAGGATTCTTATATGATTTAACACTCATATCCGAAAGATTTGTATATGGGAATAGTCCAAATTTCGTTCGTTATCCATTAAATATCGGCTTTTGCCGCAATCTTCTATATTTAATATTAAAATACATTAATAATCAGCAGATATTTTAGGTAACATTTAAAAACATTCACGACTCTATCTGAAAATCATACGGCTATATTTAACTAAATGGTACTGACAAGCGGAATGATCGTCGATCCCAGATGTTCAATCTATCGATAATTCGACATCAAACACTTTGTCGATTCTTATGAAGAAAATACCTCAAAAATATGTATCACAACCATACCATCTCCGATGGTTAGTTTGGGTCAGACCATCTCGTCGCCGGGAATCCGGAGGTCGGAATAACGTCCTGATCAGAAGATGCCCTTGGATGGTTGGTTGGGTGATAAACTGGTCCCGAAGTGATTTATATAACCGTTGAATTGGTGCAATACAACAAGAAGCAGTACACAAAGGTAAGAGATCGTAATATGGGTATTTTTGCTTTCACAAATGCAGCGTATCTCTATTGGTCAATGACTTTCTATGTTTGCACTGCAGATATGCCATCTCGTGGGTGCGAGTCCAATTTGTTGCGTCCAGAAGCTCAACGCTTCGATTAATCAGTCTAGCGGTGTCCCGTAACGTGAACTGTAAGGTAAAAGGAGGTTTGTGCACGCATCATTATTGGTCTATTGAGTTCGTTGTGGGTGTTTTGAAAATGAACTCTCGACATTGACCGTGAAATATACGATACATGCCCGAATCCTGAGAGAAAATTTAGGCGCTTACCTTGTTTTGTATCCTCTTGAGCAATCGCATACTGTGTACCATTGGAAATCCTAACCCTGGTTTATTACAGTGAAGTAAACGCGCCAGAGAAGTCGTATAAGCTATCAACATGGTGTACTCAGTGGTTGGTTTTTTGATAGTCTGTCAAACTATGAATGGGGAGCGGAGTTCTTTGAGAGAGAGGGCAAAAAGCCAAAGTCCTATATGTTCAGCCAATAGGTTAGTAAGCCATGAATAATGACCCCATCCCTGTTCTAGGCGGCACCGGTCTAGACTACTGTGTACTGTCTTCATATGAGTGGGAAAAAAATCTCGAGAGCAGGGACGTTGACCAAAACAATTGCCACGTGAAAAAAGACTCATATTCCAGTATTGCTGTACTTTCCATTGCGCTTCCATCTGTAACACTAGCGAAACAGAAGCTCTTAGAGGCAGTTACTCCAGCCAGTCAATTACAAAAGAGAGACCTTATGTATCTTTTCTTTATCTTCTTCTCATCATTCCGCGCGTCAAGGATTTTATAAAAAAAAACACACACAAAAAAGAGAGAAAAGAGGATCATAATACATGTAGAATTGTATTAGAATAAAAAAAGACTGTCAAAAGCATGTGCTTTATGTATGTGTTTCTCTCATCTTAGGGTTCCAAATTTGCTCGATATACTTAACACACATCCAGGCAGTCGCAAATTGTACACAACAACACAAAAGACATATGTCAAACATGGCTATACATCAGCGCGATTCGTATAAATTCATTCAAAAATGCGGAATATACATTCCTATTACCCCCTATACTCTATTTGGCAATAACAGTCATACAATGTAATAGGCCAAATCAAACACTGCCGTAAGATAACACGACTGCAATCTCAATCCAGAAACTATAGGACAAGTCCTGATATTTACATAGTTATTAAAGAAATTCATCTGAAGTGCTTTTATACTCATTAATATATGTTTCTGTGCTTGTGTGCAGTCAATTCTATTCAACTGACCCCGACAAACCAATGATATAACCCTTTTTAAACCAAATTACAAGAACTCACGCGAGTTCAATTAATTCGGAAGAGCAATGTAAACATCAGTTAAACATTTCAACCATTGTGTTATATAGTCATAGCCAAGAGGAAAGGTAATTTGGACTATCAGATGGCAAAACATTTCATATTATTTATAAACTAATATTAACACTACACTCACGTAACTTGAACGCCAAAATATCATCAGTCTTTGAAAAAGGGTCAAGGGCACTATATAGCTTTAGGTAAATGATACAGTAGGTTCAAATATTCCAACAATCTCCAAATGTATAGCAAATCAGATATAGACGAATGCTCTGCAAATAAGGAACGACGAACTTGTGAAGTTCAAAAAATCCATGTGGAAAAATATGCTGAAATATCCAAACGTTGGAAATTGTAGCAACTTGGATAGATTATGGATTTCAGGGTGGAAAAACATTTTTGATTGATTTTTAATTATTGCATTTAGTCCTTGTTTTCTTCCTCTCCTTCTTTCCCCTTTTTCCCCTCCCCCTTCTCCCCCCTCTCCTTCTCTTTTTCATACTCCAGTCCGGCATACCCCATATCCGGTTGGAGGTTTTCACCTCCTTTTCACAAACTGATCGCGTCAAGAAAAGATGAATGACTCAGACAGACGAATGTTATAATCATCGATTTATCTATAGTCTTTTCTGCCTTAGTTAACAGCAGGGTACATACAAACATTAATCTGGGGACCATATAAGAATACTAGTATCGCTGTGTATGCTGAGGTAATGGGTCAGGTTACAAGTAATTGACGAGCATAACCAAAGTAAATATCTATTTGTCTCCTACAATGGTACTGCCTGCGATATTGATTTAGAGCACATCCTCTTCTCTAGCATTACTCTTTCTCTTCTCTCTTCTCCTCTCTCTCTCTCTCTCTCTCCTCTCTCTCTCTCCTCTCTCTCAAATCACTTCTCTCTCTCTCTCTCTCACATTTCAAGGCAATCAATGTAAATAGTGTATACTTTGTCACTCACAAAACACAATATTCTCTGTAATAACACACAAGACCTAAACCACTACAACAGACTGGCCCACATCCCACATACTCCTTCTCGTAGCCAATATCCATTAATTCCAAACCCCAGTGATTATAACCCTACGCTTTCTTTTTATCATCTGGACTAACACATGCCAAACAATACACACCAAATTCCAAAACTCCAAGATCAAAAGCATTGGGTGTGATTCAGCAGACAGCAAGGTTCTGTAGCAGGTGAGTCAATGAGCACAAACTCGGAGAGAAATCACGATCACAGTAAAACAAAGCGACCATAGTGTATATGGAACAAAAGTCCTGGAAGCAATCATACGAAAATTTCTCTTCACCCTGGATTTCCAGTGCAACCAACTTAAGCTGGGAAATGCTCCTCATTTTCTCTTTTAAAATTTACCCTGCTTACGGTACTAGTATGATTCAATGTCAGACTTTGAACAGAAGTTGATCCATTCTTACTGTCACTTTCTTGATAGCACTGCTTTATCGAGTTCTATTGACACTATCAACTACTGGTCGATCAACCAAATACTCTAGAAATACATAACAGGTACTCACCAAAATCTACTGAAGTTCAAATCTGAATAAGATCAAATGCATTCCAAACATGTTTCACAACTTTCAGAAGAAAAAAATGTGAATCTATATTCGCAAGTCAATTAATTCACCGAGAAAAGCCTTTAAACAAAAGCTTCACTGTCACCACAGATTTCTACCTAACAACATGCAATAGAAGGTCTCAAAATCAAAATGACAATTGGATCACTTATTGAAAATTCAAACTATATGACATTCAAGAGAGTATAGAGGACATGTTTTGGAATTTCTTTGCTGAAGTGCAGAGTTAATATTGATCTAGATGACTTGTCTAAATATTGACCCCGCTAAATTCAGTAATTTGTTGACAGACTGAGGCCTCACACAAGTTGGCTCTACTACACCTGTGCATGGCTAACGAGTTTACCTGGGAGTTGTACTGGGGTTTACCTGCTGTGAAATCTGATCCTTATTTTATCTGTTCAAAGTGTCACCTTACACAACAGCTAGTTTTTCTGATACACTGCCCTCTCTGTTTATGGTGCATTAGTTAAAGTACTCAAGTTAAGATGTGCAACATTGCATTCAAGAAATAGACTACAAATCCTTTACTTGGCACGCACATTTAAATTTATTCCAACACTAACTCTAGGGCAAGAATACTGTGAAATTCAGAGCTGATCTAATGTGCATCACATTCTTTTTATATTTTTGATTACAAAACTTAA
>CAJDSM010150014.1:0-10782 GCA_903981925.1 Ostrea lurida
TAAAGAGCGCCATCTATCCTAAATATTATTCAAAATGGTGGAGAAAATTCTGACGAAGGCGACTGAAAGCATTTATTTTCGTGTGGTA
Source organism: Ostrea lurida (assembly GCA_903981925.1). NCBI lineage: Eukaryota > Metazoa > Mollusca > Bivalvia > Ostreida > Ostreidae > Ostrea > Ostrea lurida. The sequence goes on from CAJDSM010150014.1 coordinate 89, forward strand.
AAACTGTAATCTACAATAATTCACTCAGATTCGTCTGTTAGATAGATGTACATCCACCTCTGACATGCCTGCACCAAGGATAACTGTTGACGAGACCGATATGGTCAAACTGGTTTCAGAATTTCTCCACAACCGAGATCTGAATATCTCCATGCTTTCTGTGGAGCGAGAGACGGGCATAATCAACGGCGAATTCTCAGATGACATGCTGTTCCTGAGACAGTTGATCTTAGATGGTCAGTGGGACGATGTAATTGAATTCATTCAACCTCTTAGTTCCATCGAGACATTCAACTACACAAAATTTCAGTATATTATCATGAAACACAAATATCTTGAACTTTTATGCATCAAGTCAGAGCCTAGTGTCATGCAAAATTATGATTTCACCGTGGAAGAAGTTGTTAAATGTTTAAACAATTTAGAAAGTGTGTGTGTTTCCAAAGAGGATTACAATAATTTGTGTTTGCTCTTAACAATTCCAAAAATATCTGATCATCCAGAATACCAGAACTGGAATCCAAGCAATGCTCGGGTAAAATGCTTCAGAGATGTAACACCCATTGTGGAGAAATATTTGACACCTATGGACAAATCCAAAAAGAACCTGGAGACAGCTGAGGATGACCGCCTTGTGCAGCTGGTTCTGAAGGGAATGCTGTACGAATCCTGCGTTGAGTATTGTCAACAACGAGCGACAAGCTCCGAGACTGCTGATGAAATGACATTTCCTACTCTCCTGACAAATTCTGGCTTTAGTGATGCTGACCTCAGTCTGATTTCATGGTTACAACACATCCCCAATGACACGTTCTCTTGCCCCTTTGAGCAGAAATCTCTGAACTTTGACATAAAACAACTGATTAAACCCTCTCTGGAAGCCTCGTGGTCAGAACAAATTTTGGTGACGCCTAATAAAACCCCGGCTGTTCCCGCATTCAGCTGTCCCTAACATTGAGACCCAGGTCTGCTGATGTCATGACAAGATCTTTGAACCCACAGTTTGGATGGATTAAGTAGAGGCCTTCTGCAGGAAGGAAGGAAATGTCAGCGGTCATTTAGTGGACCAAATACCCTGTCACAATCAGTGTCTGTGTGTCAGGTGTTGGTTGTATTAAAAACAGTGCTTCAAAAAGATCCGATGCAAATGTCAAGGATAAGCTGTTTTCTGAAGGAGAAAGTGGAAACACTCAAAGCTCAGTGCCTTTGAGAAAAACGTCTCCAAGAGAGAAAGGTTCAGAAGAAACGCCTCAGAAGAACAAAATGAAATGGAGGAGGCTAAACCAAGCCCGCCTGTGGCAACGATTTGCTCCACAGGACGAAGCTACAGGACAAGAACCAATTCCACACCAGAGTGGAAGTGAGCAGCTCAAATCAGAGCTGTTGAAGGATTCCAGCGTCAGAAACAAGATCTGTAGGGACCAGATCGAGAGTTGCATCAACCAGAGAGAGAAAATGTTGAAAGAAGGCTGAATGACCGATCGAGAGCAAGAGTAGCATATTGACAACAGGGGAGGGCCTGTACTAAGGAAAAAACAGGTATATCTTTGTTAGACTTGTAGTGTTGTTCGTTTTGTGTGTAAAATGCCACATAATCTTGGAAGTTTGATACATGTATTGAAAATAGATAAATTACAGTGTTAACCCATTATGTTTTTATTACAGTACTGTAAATCATAATATATTTCAATTCGGCTTTATTTCTATATCTTCAAGATCTTTGCCTTGTCAAATTCATTATGATATCAAAACATAATTTCCTTGAATGTTCAATTTCATAACCTCATAGAGTTGGACATAACAAATAATTTCCTGGGAATCATACACAAGAACCTTTTTTTTTCTCTGACATTCAGTTAATTTGATTGTTAGTGAAAATTAAATTGTTTCCATGAAGAAATGTGATTTCAGTATTTCATTTGCTTCCTGTTTAATTTGTTTTTCCTATCACTTAGATATTTTCTTGTTGGTTTGTGTTGAAGAATCATGTATATTAAATTGTAAATTAGGTATTAAGTTTAGTATAGGTGTGGGTAATACACAGTTATTTTTCTTTTGCAATGTATTACTGTAAAGGCTTTAATTCGCTGCGCTAAAAAATTTCGCGATTTTAAACTTTAAGCCATTTCGCCGATGGTTTAAAAATTCGCGGAAAGTAGATATTTCAAGGCTATAGAATCATCTATACCTAAACACACTGAACAGCACTTTGCTGTTTAATTTCGCCGGTAGTTTGATATGAATCGCGAATATAGCCAAAAAATAAATGAATAAAACCCATGCGAATATTTCCCCCTTTACCGTATAGTTTGTGCTAGGATAAAGGCACATTGAATATTTCATTTTTTCATTAAAATGAACTGAATATACTGAATCAGTAACTTTCATTGCTTTCAATTCTAACTCCATCCTTATAAAAATTTTAAAACATGAATTCATTTGAAAGATTTACATTGTTTTTTGGTCAACTCAAAAATCACAATAAAACCCATTTTTTTCATTTGTAGTCTTGCTTTGGAATGAATTGTACATTACTGTAAAATGAGATATATTTGGCTCAACATATTTTAGCGCAATCAGCATTGAAAACCTTTTAGCGCAAACAACACCATTGGTTAATAACAGTAAACTTAATGTCAGTGGAAACCTTTTAGTGCACAATTAAATTTAGCGCCAATCGATTTATATCAGCGCTTAAAGCGCTGGAAAATAGTGCGCTAAATATTCTCTGTTTACAGTCATTTACACTTGTTATTAGTTGATTTTTACTGATACATTTCCAAACTATGAATAATTGGCCCTGTTAAAGTTTTCAACATTATGAAAGCCATTTTCTTAAAACAGTAAACTCAAATAAAAAAATGACAGCAGTCAAAAAACAGAACAAAACAAAATATGGTTTAGACAGATTGGATGGGTTGTGTGAGGTTAAAGCAATCCAACATTTTTTTATAGATGGTTCATAGGCCAGATGTTTGATATTGTGTTCATTTTTATGTTTGATGTTTATTTTAAGTGTTAGTATCCCCCCAAATCCCAGATTTCAAAGTCCAGCCATAACAAATAATGCATCAAAATTTATATCAAACCCAAACTTCCAACAATGCACACCATGTCCAGAAACATTTCACAATAATGAAAAAATTACTAATTAAAGAATCCAAAAAATAATCACAGCACCTGCTCCCGATTCCCCTTCAGTCGACTGACAGTCACACCGACCATAACACAACCCAGTTGATCCCCCTTTACCAGTGCTGACAGTCTGGCAGCACACCCACTTGTGGGATTTTATTGTGGGTGGTTCTGAGCTGGGTCCAGAGAGGAGTATTCTGACACCTTTTTAGGTGTCGAGGACCTTCCCACTGCCACACCAAACCTTCCCACATTTCATAACCCAATCCCAAAGATGCAGCTCCTATCCTAGACTCTTCAAGCAAATATACAGGTAAATTTTGTGCTATACATTTGATTGTTTACGATTAACATCACAAGGTAATACATGAATTCTTAAAATGCACTATTCAAACTAAACTTGTTACATCAAGCTTTCAACTCAAGGCAGGCCTCCCTCCAAATCCTCAAATCAAGTCAATCAAAGCAAAAGACATGCCAGCTAATTCGTAGAAACCTGGTCACCCAAAGACACCAGCCAGCAGAAAAGCTGCCAATTCCTGCACAGTTGGCAACGTAAAAGACAGGAAGTGAACCCACAACTGTGGCAGTCGCAAAAAACCTGCGGGGCGAGGGCAACTGCCACAAGCCCACGTCTTTAGACACGGGTGGGCGGGTAAAGGCCAGGAAGCTTTCCCTTCACAGTATAAAAGGTGGCACTTAACCGGAGTATTAGATGCATGAATCCCCATTTGATGCATATGAAGACTAAACTGTATAACTGCAGGTTCACTTGTTGCATTGATGACAGTACTGTGTGTTTCAATATACTTACTGGAATTAACTCAACTCTGAATCAGCTTGTGGAGAAGTGAGAAATAACCTAATTCCTAGAAAATGGAATTTCTTCCCCTGTAAAAATGAACCTTAATGTATTAACAAGCATGTTTACTACTGAGTTTGACATGCTTTTAACTTACCTGAATTTAGAGCTTTTACAGGTGTTTGAGGTAGAATATTTCAGCCAGTTCTCCGTGCCAATGCATATAAACTTTGAAATGGGTTTTTTAAATTATTATGTCATTTAACTAACTAACATGGAAAGCACGGTTCATGTGAGCCGTAATTAAAGTGAAAGTTCTTGCATGTACAAAAATGTTGACCTTTTTATGAATTGAATTACAGAAAATTAAAAACTTGTCGCGACAGCGTTATAAACAGGTGCTTGGTCTGATATATGTGTTTTTATTGTGTAATTTGTACATTGTAGTGTTAGGATTGCAGTTCGAAGGTCAACTAAAATTGGCATGATCAGTCATAAACTTGAAGGCGAAACATATCTAGCTACATGATGAAGTCAAGGTTTATAATTATTTTAATTTATCAAAAGAGATAAATGTACACTAGTTAATGTCACTATTTTTGTGCTTTATGTCCTCATTTGGCATTTCATCTGACAGAGTTTCTTAAATCTACTTTTGTGGCTGCCAGACACCATTTCAAAATTTTATCAGTTCCGAATAATGAAATATACTGTTAAACTTTACTGGTCCGAGGAAATTTTTAACCAGTTCTAATTCTCGGAATGGCAAATATCAAGAAATACTAATCTGTACGGAAAAACAAAAAAATGAAGTGAGACGTCTTGCTCATTTAATTGACAGTTTTATTTTTTCATCATGGTTTCCACATTTTGTTGTTAAATTGTTGTCTGTGTGTTGTGCATGTATCGTGAATCAGTTTCCTTCCACAGTGTTTAAAATTCCCATACATGACCGTTGTAAAGAGTTTATTTGCATTGTTCATGAAGCACATGTACGAGTCTTTCCTATGGTTGTACAAGTGTGCACATGTGTAGAAGGTGCTTAGTTAGAGATGTATGCAGGATGCCTGGCAAGTAATGCTTGAATATCAGATAGGACTTACCGAAAAGGAAAATTATCTATCTATAATTTTAAAGATGTTATAAGTTTGAATAATCTACTTGCACATTTTTTAAAATTTATATTAGCAGTAAGTAACAATGAATAAATAGTCTCTCAAAGTTTTCTTTGAGCAATTACTGAATTTAAAAATTTTTCTTCATTTCTTGAACATAATAATTTAACATGTGTAAACATGATTATGACAACAAAACATACAGTCAGTGTGGGAGGGGGAAACCAAACCATGCGACCAGTTGTGTTCTCCAGAGTTCCCAAAAAGGCCACACCACGCCCCCTCAGGCAATCCAGTATTGTAAGTACAACATTTCTGTTATCACTAAAAGTTTCTAAGAAAGCAAATGGACATACTTAATTTTAAGAACCCATCTTTAATACAAGAACTTGATGATGATCTTAATACATGTTTGAAGATATTTCCGTAACAAGTCCATGTAATGTTTTGATTCACCTGAATAAATGAGTGTATGTTAATTTGAAAGATCCTCTATGTATGTAATTTTAACAGATTGCAATCAGCAGATGTCCAGACCAAAGTTTGTGGAGATTTGTAGTCTGGAGGCATGTCCAGCCATTAGAACCTCGCCTACCATCCGTCATGGCAGACGATGTTGCTGTGGGCTTCCAAACTCCAAAACTCTGCGAGTCTGTGCTTTCCCAGACGTCTCCCATCTCAAGGTAACGAGGACAAAGCAATTTCGTTTTCCAAAATTTCAACAAACAAAAAATCAACTGTGAACTTATTTATTGTATCTTTATCAGAACTGATTAAAAAAAAACAATTGGAGAGGATCATCAAATCAAGAACATGTATTCAATCTTTTTGTTGATATTTTTAGACCACAATTGTTCTAAAAGCAAGTCCATTACCTATGTTATTTGAACAACTAAATTTATTCTTAGCATATACCTCATTTAGTAGATGTTATATTACCCACATTAATTTTAAATATTTCCGTATGATACCCATTTATTAATAGTAATGTTATATATTTGATATGAAATTGTTAAATATGTATGACACAGGTAGGATCCACCAAAAATTTGAAACGCAGGAACATTTTCACCGAAGAACAGCAACCACAAAGGCTATCACTGCGTGGCCTGGAAGGCCCTATGGGGACATCCTTGCCTCGGGTCTAGATACAAAAACCATCAATTAATTGGTTTCCAGCTTTAACCATGGACATGAATTCACAAGGTATTAATTTGGTTGCCCACCCTGACCACTGTGTGTGTTGTTGAGTTTAGTCTTTTTCCCTGATACTGAGGTGAGATATATTTCAGTGTTTTTTGAGTTCATTCCCCTGATACCTGAGTGTCTTGTAGTGTTTAGTGTTTTGAATTTTCCTCTATACCTGAGTGTCTTGTATTTGGTTTAGTGTTTTGAGTTTTCCCCTGATACCTGGTGTGTTGGTATATTTTTAGTGTTTTAGGTTTCCCCTGATACCTTGAGGTCTTGTATAGTTTAGTGTTTTGAGTTTTCCCCTGATACCTGAGGTTGTTTGCCCCGAACCGAGTGTTGGTAGTATTTAGTGTTTTTTGTAGTTTTTCCCTGATACCGGTGTGTGTAATTTGGTAGGCCGGGACAGAGTTATCTTATCCGATGACGAACAGTGAGAGACCTCGTCTTCATGCAGACACAAATAAATCGCATCCAGTTCTCTTCTGCATCACAGTGGCGAGCAGGGATTGTAAAAATCTATGTCACCGACTGCGAGACAGGAGCCAGTTAGAGCCATGGCGGCCAGTGTCAGGTTATATTATGAAACCCCAACCGGTGAATTTACAAGATATAATGTTTACAGGGACCTAGCTATGGCAGGCCATATCAGTATATTATTTACAGGGCCCATCATGAATATTGTTTACGGGTGACTATGGGTAATGTGATGATGAAAGAAACATTATATCCAATCCTCTGTCAGATTGTATCTATTTATTTGATATCAAATTATAATAGAGATGAGTGATTATTCATCAAAGATAGAATGAGGATTTTTTGAAGTAACTAGTCAATGTAAAACAATACCTAGAATTTATAGCTGTATTTAGTATTGAAATTTTTACTATAAAGAGCATATATCTGTATCTTTTGAAATTATACACTGTGATTTTCTATTAAGGAAATCAAAATATATTAACGGTTAAAAATGTGAACCACAAAATTGCCCTGGTCAAATGTAAACAACCAGCGAGAAATAAGTCTCAAAAACACGTGTCTTGCAACTGGCAGTTCTAATAAATGGAAAAAAAAGAAAAACGTTCATAGTGAACGCAGATCTCCTTATATGGAAGTAGAATTCAAAATAAACTTAAATGTTTGTAGTAAATACTTAATATATCACGATTTCTAACTGTAAATGCAAAAAATATTATGATTATATTATCATCATGCCTTCTTAATTGATAATGTTGTTAAATACGTATACTATTGTTCTCAAAGAGAAAAAGGCCATGTGTATACATCGCAAAAACAATTAATACAGTACTGCGCATGCCTACATCTCAGGCGAATTTGTTGGCTTTCATAGGTTGGTAAATATCATTTAAATTAAATTAGAAACAAGTTGATTAGTCTTTTGTATCTTTTTGCTATTTTAATGTCTGTAATTACTTCGGAAAAGCAATAACTTATAGTTGTATAAAAAGAATAAAAAATCCGAAAGATTTAATTTTTGGTAAAGATACAGATTATGCTACTTTAACATGTTATTAATACTGAGATTAATTGAAATCTTTGTATTGTAGACATGTCTACTCCTGCACACGTGGTGGTTGTTATGTTTGTGCAGTGGATCTCGTGATCTTTGTATGTAGGACATGTCTTAGACTTCTTACTCCCTACACACGTGGGTGGTGTGTTTGTCAGTGGATCTGTAAATCCTCTGTTGATTGTAGGCATGTCTACTCCCTGCACCACGTGGAGTGTTGTTATGTTTGTCAGTGGAATCTGTGAATCTTGTTATTGTAGACATGGTCTTAGACTCTAATTCCCTACCACACGATGGCGGTGGGTGCTATGTTTGTCAGTGATCGGTAATCTTTGTAGTTGTAGGACAATGGTCTTACTCCCTGCACACGTGGGTGGTTGTATGGTTGTCCAGTGGAATCTGTTAAATCTTTTGTATTGTAGGACATGTCGTACTCCCTGCACACTGGGATGGTTTTATGTTTGTCAGTGAATCTGTGAATCTTTGATGTAGGACATGTCTACTCCCTGCACACGTGGGGTGCGTGGTATAGTGTGTCATGGTACTTGTGAATCTTTGTATTGATAGACATGTCTTTAGACTCTACTCCCTTACACACGTCGGGTGGTTGTATGTTGTCATTGGATCTGTAAATCTTTTATGTAGGACATGTCTACTCCCTTGCACACTGGGGTGTTGTATGTTTGTAGTGGATCTTGTTAATCTTTTGTATGTAGAACATGTCTTAGACTCTACTCCTGCAACACGATGGGTGGTGGTATGTTCGGTCAGTGGATTCTGTAAATCTTTGTATTTGTGAGGACATGTCTTAGACTCTACTCCTTACACACGGTGGTGGTTGTATGTTTGTCAGTGGATCTGTAAAATCTTTTGTATGTGCTAGACATGTCTTAGACTCATACTCCCTACACACGTGGGCTTGTTGTATGTTTGTTTAGTGGATCTGTAATCTTTGTATTGTAGGACATGGTCTTAGGACTTCTACTCCCTTGCACACGTTGGGCGTGTTGTATGTTTGTTCAGTGGATCTGTAAAATCTTTTTATGTAGGACATGTTCTTAGACTCTACTCCCTCACACGTGGGGTGGTTGTATGTTTGTGAGGACGTAAATCTTTTGTATGTAGACAATGTCTTGACTCTGACTCCCTCACACGTGCTGTGGTTTGTATGTTGTCAGTGGATCTCGTAAATCTGTATGTAGACATGTCTACTCCCTGCACACGTGGGGTGTATGTTTGTCAGTGATCTGTAAATCTTTTGGTATTGCTAGGACATGTCTTAGACCGTCTACTCCCTGCACACGGAGATGGTGGTGGTGTATGTTTGTCAGTGGATCTGTAAATCTTTTGTATTGTAGGACATGTCTATTCCGCACCGTGGGTGATGGGGTGGTTGTATGTTTGTCAGTGGATCTGCAGACAAGACAGCGCGATTCTGGGATCTAAGGGCATCTACTGCAATCACGGTGGTCCCCAGCTCAACAGGTATCCCACTTAAACTCGGGTCTCTGTATAGTTAATTAAAGAACATCTACAGTTGCATTTGAATTAATGTGGTGGTCTACTGCTCAAACTTTGGTCATTGTTAATAATCAAATCTCGCATCTCAGATAGTGTACTCCCACGGCATTAAATATAGCTACATTTTCATTGCTGTGGACTGGAAAATTTCTTCTGTATCCTTTTAACAGCCAGAGATTGTGAAGGGGGGGGGGGTCAAAATAGAACAAGGAGAAAATGTTTAATAATATTCTACAGAGTGAGCATTTGAATCGATTTTCTAATGCCCAAATGCCACGACGCAAGGGTTGCTCTGACAAGAAGCAGTGCGATAGAATGTAATCCCCCCCCCCCCCCCTTCTTCCTCCCTCTTCATTTGTGGCTGTTTATCAAGTTTTCTCTTTCTTTTGCTCCCTATATACTTGGTTTATCATATTGCATTCACTTCACTGCATACACTTCACTGATCATTTTAAGCATTGTAAATGAGAAATTAAAAAGAAAAGGGTTGCATTATCAGATTTAATTATGTCCATTACAGGGAGTGCTTTTGCGTCTGTTTGTGTGGACCCCTCGGGTCGCCTCCTAGCCTCGGGCCACGAGGACGGTAGTGTGATGCTGTACGATATCCGGGGGTCTCGTGGAATTCAGAGCTTCAGACCCCACACCGGGGAATGTCGCACAGTGCGATTCTCCATGAATGCCTTCTATCTACTGACAGGCTCATACGACAAGAAAATCATCATGACAGACATGCATGGTAGGTACTCAAACATTTGCATATCTAGGTCAAGTAGACTCTCCCACAAGCATTTGACTAGCTGCAATAATGCAGCCCTCTCCGATTGTTCCCATAAAAATAAAAAAAAATAAAAAATGGAGAGGGTTACATTATTGCAGCTAGCATTTGACATGATTATCACTTTTTTGTCACATGATTATGACTATTATGTGTACATGTGAAATGTTGATGAAATTTGGGGACATAAAGTTTTTGGTCTGTGTGTTTGTCTGCAAAAGATTTGACCATGGACATGACTTTTGAATGGATGGTGTTAGGGCTTTCATATTTCACATGTGTATTCCTTGTGACAAGATCTTTGACCTTATGACCATCACCTTAGGTTTGACCTACTTTTGAAGTAATATAATCCAAATGGTTGGAGATGGGGCTTTCATATTTGACAAGGCTTTTCCTTAGATATCACTATTTTTGACCTCATAACCTTGGGTTTTGACCTAGTTTTGAAATATTTAAACCCAGGCCACAGCTTTTGAATGGTTAGTAATGGGGCGTTCATATTTCACATGTGTATTCCTTGCGACAAGGCCTTTCATTAGATACCAGAATTACTTTGCTGCAATGCGAGGGCATCAATATTTTACACATTTTGTTATAAAAAAGTAGGGATGTCAAAATGAG